>SNQJ01S0019839.1:111701-140729 GCA_010110895.2 Picea sitchensis
TTGGGGTATGTATTTGATCTTCGTTTCCTGAGTTTTGGTCCCCTCATAATCTGACTCTTCTGGACAGTTTCTCAGCTCATATTGTAGGATATCACAGACCTGTGTCCAGGTTCTTATGGTCTCCACAACTCTCGGCGATGTGTCCAAGAGGACATATGTGTTTTGTCTCAAGCTCTCACTAGTCTCTTTAACCATTTTTCATGGAGCCATGATAGTAGTAAACTCAGCATTGTGTTACCTATCACAGCAAATGCGCAAAACTTCTTATCTTGCTAAAGATTTCTTTGTGAAAAACATGAATGGAATTCAGAATGCAATATCTTTTTCAACTTAAATGCATCGATTTGTGTATACCTTTACTAACAATGTGTTTACTTTCCTTAATCAAAATATTTTGGGCAATGATCCGAGATCTTATTTGAAATCATTTTCCCTAGATCGAATATTAATGCCATTAATGTTTGGTAGTTCATGATCGAGATATGCACAGATGAAATTTAAATTTACCTGAACTAAGATTCAACGAAAAATTAACATGAGATAATAGTGTTTAACCTATTAATTAATCATATTTAACCTTAACTCTTTTCGAGCCTTCGAACCTCGGGGTACCCGATAACAACGCAATATATGATTTCCTAAGCTCGAAACCATGAAGTGATTAATTATTCGCTATTTGTCTTTAATCTTTAATTAACTCTATTTAATACTTAAGACATTTCGAGAGTTCGGGTTTCGTGAATTTAGGATGCGATGGATGGTAGATATCTGAACTCAGAGTGTGCAAAGCTATTAATTACCTTTAATTGAGATTAATTTATTTAACCAAGGTTTAATATTTTGGGACTTCGTGTTTCGTAGATTTGCAAGTTAGATCTTCTATCATTTTCCTGAAGGGTCACTTCCCATAGTTATGTATTAAAGCTTAGGAAGGTATACGTGTGTATGGTGACTACGATCGAACGCTTTTCACGTTTCCAGGCTTTGAAGGTGGGGCATGTTGAAATGCCTAAAGTACGAAAAAACTCAAAACTCCAAATTATCCTTTAGTGATTTGAATATTTAACGAGTAGGAGTCTCCATAAATCCTAAGAGATTAGGATCATTTGATTAGATGGAAGACTTCATCGACGGTGAGAATCAAGCATGCATTTTTTTTATTTTAAATGGGAATGAAATATATTTAAAGTCTAAAGTTTAGAAATATATATGTGTTCCAAAAACAACTTCTGAGGCTGAATCAATCAATCCCACTAGAGTAGAGGAATAATTATCAATGGTGGAATAGGTGCAAGTGGTTCCAAGTGCTTAAAACCCTAACAGTAGCATGAACCCTAGTTCTGAAAACCTTGTAGCGACAAAGGAAAAGGAAAAAAAGAAGCAGAAAGAGAAGGCAGACAAATTCCTAGTGGAAGACATCATAGGCCAAAAGGATGTGGAGGGAGAGAAATAATACAAACATGAGAATGAATCCATAAAGGAAACCCTAGCTGCAGGTCAAAAGAGGAAATCACCAAGCGCAATGGACATTACATTACCCCATCTTCCAGATGTTGTAGTCGCAGTGGAAGACATGTTGGGGAAGGTGCCAAAAAATGTGTAGACTTGGAGGTAGAATTTGTTTTCCAGAATTCACGCAGGAAGTATACTTGGAGGACAGGGGGGAGGTTGGACTACTAGGGAAATCCATTATGGATTCTGTGCAGTGGGTCATGAGTCTTTATAATTTGGGTGTGATGAATCTATTAGATATACCAAATTTTGGGCGTAGTAAAAATGTAGGACTGTGCATGAAACAATTATTGGATAGGGTACATGGAGGTATCATGTGGATGGATAGGCTATTCCACATCAACATGGATCTCATAGAAAATATCATAGTATTTCATGTTAGTGGAGTAAATCCAAAGGACTACCTAGACAATAAATCTAGGGATAAAGAGATCACAGAACAAGTGAAAACATAATTTGAGAAAAATAGGGGCACCTGAGGACTCATCATTAAGGACAGTAACGATCAGGGAACAAGGTTTGCCACAAAATTGATGGTCTTCAAACTGTTGAGAAAGTGAAAAAAGGAAGAAGCCCTAGGAGGAGTAATAGAAGTAGTTGCGTAGTGTGCAAAGGGCGCAGTTTTTAGCTGGGAACCATATATATTGAACCAGTTCTTGGTAGAATGTCGATATGCACATGATAATGGAATGGAATTCCATTACTCCTGGTTGCTAATTATGATCGCATTGGTGGGTTGGAAGGAGCCTGATTTTTATTCTTTCCTATACATGAAGGGAAAGTGTTATGCAACACACTACGAAACATTGTGGAAAGCAAAGGAACCCAAGAACCAATAGGATAGAAACACAGTATTCTCCATGTTATTGGAGGATATGCAACAAAAGACAACAAATCTATGGAGTATCCCAATGGAATTGGTGAAGGATAATGAAGGCATTGAAAATTTAAAAGAATCAAGACATCACTTATGGATCCATGCCACAAGGGACCCAAAGAATAAGTGGTTGGAAATGAGATATTGCACAACAAAGGAAGAAGTAGACTAGATTATGAAAGACTGTCCCATGCAGGCGAAGGTTCCAATGAAAAAAAATAAGGGAATTAAATTGAAGGATCCAACAGCAGCAAGAACATCGAAAAAGACAAGCAGTCCAACTGAAAACACTAGAAAGGTTGCAGAGCGCGGCCAATATTTAGGAAGCAGTGCAACCACCAAAAATCCTAGGAAAAAAGAGACAGTATGAAGGACAGAGGTCAAAGGCGATGGGGAGAAGGATAGTTCTCATCCACAAGAAGAAAAATAGGTGGAAAAATAAAAGATGAAAATTGAGTCACAGACCTCAACCCCAACTAAGAAGAGAATGAGAGAACAAGAAGCAGAAATTAGGAAAAAGATGAAGTACCACAAAAATCCTCTAATGATCACTATCACAAAGGATGATGTCAAGTTAGTGGAAGACAAAGTCCAAGATAGAGGAGAAGACATAGTATACACAACAAAGGCACAAAGGGAGGAGATCATGGAAAAATTGGTGGAAGTTCATGACATCTTAAAAAGGATACAAATAAATGCAACACATCATCCAACAGTACAATAGATAGAGTAAGAATAGGAAACTTTAACGAAAAAGGAGTAGGAAGATACCATGAAGACAATAGTAATGAGCAGTGACAAATTCATGGTCACACAAGACATGTTGGATATGGATGAACAAACAACATAGAGACCAGTAAAGGATGTGGAGCATATGGAGTTGGTCATGGAAAAAATACCCACAAAGGAGCTATATGGACTTGTTCACGGGCGAAAATGAATGCTTGCCAACTGGAAGAGTGGATCTGGTCTGGGGTTGTCTAAATAACCCAAGCCATTTGGGATGATCCAACCTGACAGGTTTAGCGGCTCCATTGGCCGATCTAAGTCCTAGGAAAATGAAAGAAACTAACTAAAGGAACTAATCTAAATGGAAACAAAAATTAAATCAAACTAATAAACAAATCTAAAATAAATATATACAGTCTATTGTCTAATATTATACAACAATAATTCTATGAAATTAAATGTTCATCTATCAACAGGATTAGATCTTAATCACAAATGTACAATATTTACAGATTACAGATTTTAAATGAAAACCTGAAAAAATCATTGGAAAACTATTCCATGACAACAAAACTTATTGTTTCTTGATTTTTTATAATTTTATGAAAAAGAACTAAAATTATAACTATCTAAGCTGAGCGATTGAAATAATAATCCTAACTATAAATCTGAACTATATATATACCTATCTAAACTACTTAATAACACTAATATACTAACCTGTAATAACGCTTTCCAATTTTCCCCGTGCAAAGTATTCAATTAAACTGTTTGATGGGAGGAAACCCGCACCAGATTCTTCATAGGCTTCTTGTAAACAAGAAGCAATAGTGCTCTTTCGAATATAAACAACAGAACAAACAAGACATAAAATTGACAGCAATCTTATGATTTACAAATCATCACAGTTAGATAAATCCCTGCTGATAAGATCTGTACAAAATGATTCAATTAACGAAGAAGATAAACCTTTAATCATTCAATTGAAACAGATGTAATTGTTGTGCTAAAACTGAGATACATAAGACATGGACATAATTTAAATCACAACGCATTAACCTGTAATAAGTCTTGATATCTAAAGTAGTCAATGACTCAATCACAAATTAGAATGCACAAAACCTGAACGAAAGTATGATAAATTGAAAGCTAAAGCTGTTACAAAAGACGGACTTCCATTCAAGTCTGTATCATCATAAATCCATGGTATTTTTCTCCCAATAGTGATGATGGGTTCATTACAAAAAATACAAAGTATTTAAAGGCCACAGGGTAAAACATCCCCGTGGGAATTATCAAAGCAGTTTACAAAAAATCTGGGAATAATCTCCCAAGTCCCTATTTTTGTCTATGACTAGCAATTGAAAACTATATCTAAACTACTACAGCATGTCCAATTTGTCAATGAAATTCATAGGTAACTGTAAGTAGACAAGAATACACAAGTTTAGATAATGTTTTATTGATAAAATTAACAAAAATCTAAATTTTAAGACTAGCTACAGAATCTTGTGATTCTGTAGCTGGTCTAATTTGAAAATAGAATCATTTTAAAATCAATCCAAAACTAACAAAAATATACTCTACCTTTTAAACAAATCTTTAATTGCTAATTTAAAACAAAGAGAATCCTTAAACCAAAACTTCTATGCTAATTGAGAGCAAACGAAATCATGTTTGAATCTATTTCAATCAAAACAGACCCAAAACGAATATCAAGCAAACCTCTGGTAAGAATTCAATATAGACATAATATGTCAATCCAACACTCAACACTATCGTTTTTTGAATCCAAACTAACAGAGCCGTATTGAATCTGTCTTTGATACTAATCCAACTCATGCTAATTCAAGGCACGCAACATTGTTTGCAAATCGAACCAAACAGAAATGAATCAAACTAACTCGGGGCCAACACAAGCGTTATACTAATGCAAAATTGTATCAATCAAAACCTAGCTACACGATTTTAGCAAACAAATCTTTTGTACAGGTCGAATTCCATCATAATCCAAAACGAAAATATTTATTCAAAACGAAACAAAATCATTTCTTGAATCTATTCGAACAGAACTTAAACGAAAACAAACCCAATCAGCCACCTTAATTCAAACGTACATAATTTTTTCAAAAGCAAATCAAACAGAATAAAAAACAAATCAATCATTTATACTAATCTGGGAACAATAAAATTGCATTAACCAAATCATAGCTGTGTCCGAGTTTAGAAAACAAATCTTCTGTACATGATTCATAACAAGAATATTTTTGAAAATGACAGAATCATTTTGAATCTATTAAAACAAACAGAACTAATTGAAAGCAAACTTAATCAGTTATACCAATTCAAACTAATTCATAAAACAAAATCGATATTGAAATACATACCTAGGCAGTAGGAAAATGATTTGATCAGGACAACTTTGAATTGACAAAGGTTGTTGTTGCCTTGACATTTCTGAAGACAATTGAACCAGTGGTTTTTTGTTTCTTCTCGTTGGATTGTAGCTTGTCGTTCTCCTTTGACAACACTGTAAGTCGTTCCTCTAATGATTTGATCTTAGATTGCAACAGGGGAACGTTGGTGTAATAATGTTCAAGCTATACATTACATTGAGTGCAAGGTGGTTGATTTGGCATCACAGGGGAGGATTCTTTCAAGTTACCAGGGGTTTGACTGTGAAGCCTAATTCCTGGGAATTTAGGATCGTTTGTTGAGGCACGGAGGTAAATTGGAAACATAGTCATAGGGTTTCATTGAGCATAGGCCATGAGAAAAGGGATATTCCTCGGCTAGGAAACGTTCAATTTCAGAGTCTGAGTCCTTGCTCAAGACGATTGGCTTTTGGTTAACGTTTTTCTTAGGCTTGTTCCTAGCACATCTGGATATCCATTGTGCGTTCTTCTTTCCCTTACTGTTGACACCAGTATCACCTTTGCCTTTCTTCCTCACAGGCCTCTTAGAGGTCTTAGTATTGTCTTTAGCACATGGGTCGGCTATGGCATCGGGTAGGTCACAACTGGGGTAATTAGAGGGTTTAACAGGGGGTAAAAGGATATGAAGTGGCACGACTAGTCCAACCAAAGTTTCAGTAACCACAACCTTGTCCACTTGGACAGACTAGGGAGTGGCAAAGCCATTCCTTGATAGGAAGGCTTGCCAACTATCAACACTAAGGCTCAAATGGTGGACGATAATGAGTTTGATCTAGCAGTGATGAAAAATGATGCTATCAGCCTTCTCACGCTTGAATCGTTTGGACATTTTGTAAAGACTGCATAAGAGATAATGTGGCATATTCAGAGGGTAGTCTATAAAATTCATCAATAACCGAAGATGATACAAAAATACCAAGCCATAACGACCTTCGTAGGTCACAAATTTATTAACAATTGCCAATAGGTCATGCCACCTGGGTTTGAGGGCAGCGATAGGCATACCTCTATCACAACTCACAATCTTCCTTGATGTGAATAGGAGTGGCCACGGGACCTCGTCTACTTTGGAATTTTTAAACCATCTTTCCCCTGTAGCTGGTAAGCCTGTAGCCGAACTTAGGAATTCTTCATTTAGCTCGAGCTGTATGTATCTGAACTTGGCCCTGTGACCGTCGAAGGTGAGGGTGAATTTTTGGGCAACCGAAAGGTTAAAACCCTCAAATCTCTGGATAAACACCAGCCAACCACTATTTTCCAAATCTTCATGGGCATTGTCGAAACGCAAGAGTGTTTGGCTGCCATTAGGCTCTATACGCACCACAGGTGCCATAGGCAAGGGCACACAGTGAGCAGGGTGAACGCACAAGGGTTTGGTCAGGGTAAACGCAGGATCGAATAGCTCACAGATTTCCCGTAACCAACAGAGGTAACCCGGGCTAGAGGGCAGGCATCAATTCCAAGGTGTGCGGGGGGTGGTGGAACTAAATCAACTCATGCAAAATAGTCATATCCAACTGTACAATTGAAGGCACATATGGTGATTCAAATCACTATTGTAATGCCAATAAAACAACCACTGGAAACTATGACGAGTCAACCCACGTGTTTGCACAAGCATTAGTATTTGCATGGTTTTAAAATCAAAACAATGTTCTGAAATCAACACCAAGGGTTCGATCATAACAAATATATGTTGTATGAAATGATTGTGCCAAGGGTCTAACCACAATGTCAATATGTTTTCATTAAACCAATGCACCAAGGAATTCGATGAAAAACTATAGAACATCAAACCACCAATGTATTAAGGACTCAATGACAGTCATTATAATATTATCACAATCTTATAAAAATGAAATCATATTAACAACAAAAGAATGCCAAATGAGTAAAGATTTTAGTGTCTTGCCAACTCTGTGACTATAATTGGATTGGAAATACAATGAACACATAGACAAGAGTGACCATAATAATCTAGTGATGATTTTAATGTGACTTCGAAATCAAATTTTTCACGCTTGTAGTCGTGAAAACGAGAACAAAGGCAGGTGTGCAAATGTGCAAAATGATAGTGTTGTTTTATTCAAAGATTACAGTGAAAATCAAGGGTTCCAAAACACTTGGGTAGGAAGCTTATAGAGATAGGATAAAAAGAGAAATGACTGCCAACAATGGCAACACATTGGCAGAAGCAGTTATCTCTGCCAAAATAACAAATTCAGATTATGATAATAAGAAAATTCAAACTCAAAAACGACCAGAAAACTGTTTAAACATCATCGTTAATCAAATATTCCAGCAGTGCTTAAAGGATGAAAAATGATAACAATCTTAAGAAAAGAGGGCCACGATATTAAAGATAAAATCCCCAATACTATTGATAGGGCCACTGCTTCCAGCAGGCGTCCATAGCCTCGACAGGGTTTCCATTTAACCCACTCTGATATCTATATCCTACCAAGAAGTTCCAGATCAGAATAAAGGACATTTTAAGGTCATGAGATTTCATATTTACGAATCTTCATATGCCCGACATTGCTTCGCTGCCAGCAGGCCTGTTCAGTACCTCGGCGAAGTTATCTTGGTGTCATGCATGCATTTACCTGCTGGCAGCAGACCTATCCAGCATCCCGGTGGGTTTACAATCACTTCCCACAGCTCTTTTATGTTTTAATAATTTTTTTTTTTTTTTTTTAAAGATATATGATTGAGCAGGGTGACGCTGAAAATTATGATATTTTAAACATATTTTTACAGACCTCAATAGAATTTTTTATAACTATCCTTCATTAAGATCCAGAGATGGTTTATTTACAAAACCAACCTTCTAAAGCAGGGAGACATATTCTGAGTCATTCCCTTAAGGAACAGGGACAACGTAAAAAGATAATGGATGATCGTGGCAGGCTTTACTCACAGATCGAAATCAGTTAACTTATTTCAAACAACAGTTTTTTTTTCCAGCACAGATGTAAATTTCAGAAGTATATAATTGATGTTTACACAATTTTTCAGCAGTTATTTTAGTGAAAGAATTTTCTGTTTTCCTCGTCTGAACAGTTCATCATACAGGTATGTGTATTCCAACAACAAAAACTAATAAGTGCAAGGGAAAAATCAAAACCAAAACAGTAAAAGAAAAGAAAACAAAAGAAGAATATTTACATAGTATACAAAGGGTTGTCATCAAGCGAAATATTTTTTCAGAGCTTGGCCATTCACCGGATAGGTGTCAGGCTGTCCCTCTAGATTTTGCAATCGAAAAGAACTGGGACCCAATTTCTCAACAATTAAAAATGGTCCAAGCCATAAGTTCTGAAATTTTGTGTGCTCTCCCTTTCCCTCATGCGGTTTGTCCCATTTCAAGACAAGGTCACCTACTTCGAAGTTCCGATCAGAGGCAGAGTTGGCATCAAACCAATTTTTGATCACTAACTGATGCTGATCCAACTTACATTTAGCTTGAGCTCTTAACTCTTCTAGTTTCATTAAGGTGTTAATTCGGTTTTCCAAAGGGGGACAGTCCTCTTCTTGTATTTTTTGTGATAGCTGTAGTGAGGGAAGAGGAATGTGTGGTGGTAGAATTACTTCTCTGCCATAGACGAGAAAAAAGAGAGAGTTACCTATAGCAGTTTTTGGTGTTACCCTATCAGCCCAGATTGCATTTAACAGCGCATTGTGCCAGTTTTTGTGATTTTAAACTACCGTTCTCTTGATAATTTTAATCAGATTCTTATTTGTCGATTCTGCCAATCCATTGCCCTGGGGGTAATAGCTGGCGAAATACTTCAATTTAATTCCTTTTTCTAGAGAGAACTCACTCATCTCAAGAGACAAAAAATAAGAGGTGTTATTGAATACTAAACAGTCAGGGATACCAAAACGAGTAATAATGTTTGAATTTAAAAAGGCAATTACCTGACTGGTATTCACAGTTCTTAATGCAGCAGCTTCAGACCACCTGGTGAAATAATCTATGGTTGTTATGATAAACTTATGCTGCTGTGAGGACGGTGGGTTGATTGGACCTATAATATCAAGGCCCCACTGCTGAAAAGGGGAGTCTACTGAAACGGGCTGCAAAGGAAAGGTTGGTTTTTGTAACCGCCCTGATGCTTTTTGACAAATAATACACTTGCGACACAAGGCATGGGCATCTTTGAAAAGTGTGGGCCAGTAATAACTGGCTCTCAAACCTTTATGGGTAGTGGTGTCACCACCAAAATTCCCACCAGCTTCTCCTACATGCAATTCTAGTAAGACTTTTTCTGCTTCATCTTTTTCAAGACAGCGCATTAATACACGATCAAAATTTTGAGGAAACAAAATACCATTAACCAAATGAAAGGAGGAAGAATTTAATCTTAACGCTCTTCTCTTAGTGGGATGTAGGTGACGGAGGGCTGACCCATGTTCAAGACATACTTTTATCTTGTCATACCATGGACTGACAGAGCTTTGTGGACAACAAATTGCATTTTGAATGTGTTTTCCTAGGTTTGACCTATCGTTTACTTCTTGCTGTCCTGCTGCTGAATCAGCAACTAACTTGCATAACCCTTGGCCTCTCACTATCTGAGCTGGGGTAATTTCTATGTCGTACTCCTGTAAGGAAGTAACCCAGTTCACCCTCTTTTCGCCTAACTCTTTCTGCACTAACAGATTCCTGACGGCTGGGTAAGGGACAATAATTTTCGTCCTAGATTTAAAAAGATAAGACTGGAAGTGCTTGACTTCTTTGAAAACAGCGTAGGCTTGCTGATCTATCGCTGGGTAATTAAGTTTCACGCCTTTGAAAGCAGAGCTTATAAAGGCAATGGGTACTTCATTGTTTTCAGGGTTCTTTTGAGTTAGGACGGTAGCGTAGGAATGATCAGAAGAAAATGTGTAAAGTGTGAAGTCTTGCGAAAAGTCGGGGCTCATGAGAGAAGGAGCATCTATTATGGCCTTTTTTATTGAATTGAAAGCTTGATTTTCTAAGGGTCCCCAATGATATTGTGTGTCTTTCTTAATTAAATTTTGTAACGGTCTGACCATTTCGGAGAAGTTGGGGACGAATCTCCTGACAAATTTTATCTGGCCCAAGAAAGACTGCATAGATTTTTTGGATGAGGGAGGGGAAAGATTCGAGATGACTTGAGTCCTTTCAGGGTCGATAATCATCCCTTTGCTTGACACAATGAATCCTAAGAGTTTACCTTGTTCTACTGCGAAAATAGATTTTTTAGGATTTAAGGAAATATCGTATTTACGACATCGCTGTAGAACGACTCTTAAATGAGCTAGATGATCATTTTTGTTTTTTGAAAATATAGTAAAATCATCTAAGTAATCTACGAAGGACTGATTGATTAATCCTCGGAAAGAAATGTCCATCGCTCTCTGGAAAGTGGCACCAGCATTAATCAGTCCAAAGGGAATTTTTTGTTAAGCGTAGGTGCCCCATGGAGTGCGGAAGGTAGTTTTAAGTTGGTCTAGAGGAGACATCGGGACTTGGTTGTATCCTGAAAAACCATCCAATAAGGATAACATCTCAGAACCAGATACCTGTTGAAGGATTTGTTCCATGGGTGGGACAGGGTAGTTGTCTTTATCAGACGCTCTATTAAGGTTTCTAAAATCGATGCAAAGTCGGATTTCCCCACTTTTCTTCTGGACAGGGACAAGGTTAGAAACCCATTGAGTGTGCCTAATAGGGAAAATTATCTTAGCATTTAGGCGTTTATTCAATTCTTTTTTAACGGTCGGTTCGAGCTTAGGGTGCATTTTTATTAACTTTTGTTGAAAGGGTAAGGTTTGGGGTTTCATAGGAATGACGTGTTGTATGATGTTAGGGTCGAACGTTTTAAGGTCATCATATGTCCACGCAAAATCATCTTTAAATTCTTTAAATAATTTAATAAATGCGGCTTTTTCTTGTTCAGAACACCCCACCCCTAAATTAATGCACTGTGGATGGTCATTAGTTCCCAAGTTTACTTTTTCAAATGATAACGAGGAACTATTTGTTTTACAGTTGGCTGATTTTTTGAATTTATCTTGAAGATCGTAAAACTTCTCTAATCTAACTACAGATTTAGGGATCGAGTTTACCATGTCCGATGAAGATTCATGAGATCTCGGATCTGGTATTACCGTGAAATCGCACAAATTATCGTCATGAGTGCATTCATCAATCACCGCGCCTTGGAATGTTTCTTCCATATGTAGGAAGCTAATGATCTACTAATCGTCGTCGAAGACTCTCCAATTCGTGATGTTGTTGGGAACGGATGGCTTGAACAATAGTTCGACGAAGAATGCATTCGGGGACAAGCCTTCTGCAGGAAAGAGTTTGGAAACTACATTAGCTAATAGATCAGCTTCAGAATTATTCAATCTAGGAATAGAATTTATATTGAAAGCAGAAAACTTATTCATTAAATTCCATACCTCGGATTGGTATCTTTTAAGATGCAGAGACAGACAGTGGATAGAATCTCTTACCTGTCTAACCACGATTTCAGAATCGCCAAAGATAGCCAAGTTTTGAATGTTCATGTCTAAATATTTTCTGAGACCTTGCAGTAAAGCCTCATATTCTGTTGTGTTATTAGTACATTCAAATTCTAGCCTACATGCCATCAAAGTTTTGTTACTTGAGGGATGAATAATAACGTAGCCTACACCTGCTCCTTCTTTGGACTTTGACCTGTCAAAATAAAGAGACCAAATTTGATTTTTATCGGGTGCACGAGACCATTGTGTAGAAGCTGTTGGCTGAACATATGCTACAATCTCTGACTGTTGTTCAGGGTTAATCATAGTTGAAGTATCGGCCATGAAATTGCCGAAAAAGGTATCCATCCCTTGTATTTCGGGTGAGTCAGCAGAAGGTGTAAATGGTTCATTGGGATCATTCAAATCTGTGACTGTGAGCTTTAGGTAGCCTTCACGATTTACCTTGATCTTGTTGGGCTTGTCGTTCTCTGGAAGCCACAGGTGAGACCAATTTGTTGCGAATTAGCTGTATAGTTTCTTCGACCAGTCCCTACTTAAAAACAGACCATACACTTCTGGAATATCCACAACAATAATATCAATAACTTGATGAACTTTGGGGTTAGACGATAATCTTATAAGCACATTTCTTAATTTGCCTATAACCTTAACACTAGTTCGATCAAGCTGTATGATTTTTAAAGTGGATGGTTCAACTTCAGCATTAATATTCTGACACACAGACCATGGCATCACATTGGATGATGCTCCCGAGTCTACCATACAATTGTGCACGTTTCTATTAAAGATTTCAAAAGTTAACAAAAATGGAGGTACATTTTTGCTAGTACTAAGTGTGGAAGCTTGTGGCTTTTTACTCGCAGTTTCTAAAGCTAACTTATTTACATTTGTTATATTATTTACAGGAAGACTTCCTTTATCGTGAGGATCAGGATTATTCTTGGCGGAAGCCTTCTGAGGAACTTTGTTCTGTACAACCTTGTTACTGCTTGAATTACCATTTTTGCTATTCTATGTGATATTTTGTAACATTTTTTGTAGCATAAATGGAAATTTTAATAATTCATAAACATAATTGTTAGCCCTTAACTTCTTTAGATCTTCAACTAAATCATAATCTAAGTTGGGGTTTACATGACTCTGTTTAGTCTCAGTTGGTTTAGATTGCTTCGGGGGCAAAGTCGTAGTATTTTCGGAAGAAGGTTTGTTTGTTGTCTTACTCCTAGTATTGTAGGGGTGTACTGTCTCGAAGTTAGCTTGAAAAATACTATCCGAGAAGTGTCCAAAAATGTTCGGAGAAGATTCTTCTTCTTGAACTGTCTCTTGTTCAACAACCTCCTTAGGAATCTCAGGAGGCATCAAGTTATCCTAGGCTTCTAGAATGGTTTGAAGGGCGAATTGCAGACTTTCTAGATTTAAGCCCTCAGTATTTGGATTAGGTCGGTTGGTGGGAAAAGGCTTCCTGAACGGGGGTTTGTAAGGCCCTTTGCTCGAAGAAGCTTCTTCGGTCGTCCTTTTCAAATCTATAACTTGATTTGACAGTTTTTGAATGACTTTAGTTAAGTTTTCTAAATCCGATCTTTCAGGTTGTGTTTTACTTTGAGCAGGTCTAGGGAGGATCTCGATCTTCTTTTTGGAAGATGAACTAGTTTATGTTTCATTGCTAGTAGTGTCTTTTAAACTAAGTATGTCTTTTTCAATCTGGCTGGCCTCTTCGAAGGCCTCTAACAACATGGCTTTCTTAGATCGTTTAACCCAAATGGATATACTTTGATGCAAGGCTTTAGTATAGTATGCCATGATAAGATTCTCGGCAGGCATGGAATCCGTAGGGATTCGGTTCTTAAGTGTTAAGAATCTTTGATTAAAGTCTTTAATTTTCTCTTTTGGGTTCATTCTTAAGCTAGAAAGATCCTTGACTAGGACTTCCATGGACTTATCATCTCCAAACTTTTCCAGGAAGCAAGATTCAAACTTCTCCCATGACACAATGGTATGGGGTTGCTGGGAAAAGTACCAAGTAGAGGCATTGCCCTCGAAAGTGTAAGGGAACAACCTACAGACTACGTCTCCATGATCAACATTATGGAGTTTAATGGCTAACATAAAAATTTTAATGTGGTCTTCAACAATTTGTTTAGAGTCAGGGTCAAACTTGGGAAGCCACTTTTCCATATGTTTGGGTAAGGGGTGCTGAGGCCCATGCACGGCTACAGCATCCTAGTCGATCCAAGGTTTGGCAGGATTGTTCTGGTTGGCCATTGGTGTAAGCATTGTGGAAGGATGAGAAGGGGAACTACCTTTGTCAGAAGAGTCTTCTCCAGAAGAAGAAGGAGATGATGGAGGTGGTGAGGGTGGTATTCCAGATCCTCCTGCAATAGGAGTGAGGATTGGATCTGTAGGGTTTAAAGTGAGGTTAGTGCCTCCAAGTTGTTCTCTGATATCAGATAAATCTAAAGGTTGGTATAAAGGCTGATTTGGTTGCCTCAGTCTAGAGAAGGCACTATGTGTCCTTAAGAGAGATTGGCGGACAATCTCTTGTATGTCACCACCTGTAAGATTTGGGGTTACTGGTTCAACTGTGATCCGTAGATCGTCATTTGATGTGGTTGTTGTTTGTGGGATGATGTTATCGTTTGAATGACTTCTTGTCACTATAGGTGAGCGGTTAGGTGGTGGAGGAGTCTTACGACCACCTCGTGCCATTAATAAGTTTCAAGCCCTCCTTCTAGTGCCATTTGTTGACGGGCGAAAATGAACGCTCACCAACTGGAAGAGTGGATCCGGTCCGAGGTTGTCTAAATAACCCAATTCGTTTGGGATGATCCACCCTGACGAGTTTAGCGGCTCCGTTGGCCGATCTAAGTCCTAGGAAAATGAAAGAAACTAACTAAAGGAACTAATCTAAATGGAAACAACAGTTAAAGAAAACTAATAAACAAATCTAAAATAAATATATACAGTCTATTGTCTAATATTATACAACAATAATTCTATGAAATTAAATGTTCAGCTATCAACATGATTAGATCTTAATCACAAGTGTACAATATTTATAGATTACAGATTTTAAATGAAAACCTGAAAAAATCATTGGAAAACTGTCCCATGACAACAAAACTTATTGTTTTTTGATTTTTTATAATTTTATGAAAAATAACTAAAATTATAACTATCTAAGCTAAGCAATTGAAATAATAATCCTAACTATAAATCTGAACTATATATATACCTATCTAAACTACTTAAATAACACTAATGTACTAACCTGTAATAACGCTTTCCAATTTGCCCCGTGAAAAGTATTCAATTCAGTTGTTCGATGGGAGGAAACCTGCACCAAATTCTTCACAGGCTTCTCGTAAACAAGAAGTAGCAGTGCTCTTTTGAATATAAACAACAGAACAAACAAGACATAAAACTGACAACAATCTTATGATTTACAAATCATCACAGTTAGATAAATCCCTGCTGATAAGATCTGTACAAAATGATTCAATTAACGAAGAAGATAAACCTTTAATCATTCAATTGAAACGGATGTAATTGCTATGCTAAAACTGAGATACATAAGACATGGACAGAATTTAAATCACAACGCATTAACCTGTAATAAGTCTTGATATCTAAAGTAGTCAATGACTCAATCACAGATTAGAATGCACAAAACCTGAATGAAAGTATGATAAATTGAAAGCTAAAGCTGTTACAAAAGATCGACTTCCATTCAAGTCTGTATCATCATAAATCCATGGTATTGTTCTCCCTATTTTTGTTTATGACTAGCAATTGAAAACTATATCTAAACTGCTACAGCATGTCCAATTTGTCAATGAAATTCATAGGTACCTGTAAGTAGACAAGAATACACAATTTTAGATAATGTTTTATTGATAAAATTAACAAAAATCTAAATTTTAAGACTAGCTACAGAATCTTGCGATTCTGTAGCTGGTCTAATTTGAAAACAGAATCGTTTTAAAATCAATCCAAAACTAACAGAAATATACCCTACTTTTTAAACAAATCTTTAATTGCTAATTTAAAACAAAGTGAATCCTTAAACCAAAACTTCTATGCTAATTGAGAGCAAACGAAATCATGTTTGAATCTATTTCAATCGAAACATACCCAAAACAAATATCAAGCAAACCTCTGATAAGAATTCAATATAGACATAATATGTCAATCCAACACTCAACACAATCGTTTTTTGAATCCAAACTAACAGAGCCGTATCGAATCTGTCTTTGATACTAATCGAACTCATGCTAATTCAAGGCACGCAACATTGTTTGCAAATCAAACCAAACATAAATGAATCAAACTAACTTGGGGCCAACACAAGCGTTATACTAATGCAAAATCGTATCAATCAAAACCTAGCTACACGATTTTAGCAAACAAATCTTTTGTACAGGTCGAATGCCATCATAGTCCAAGACGGAAATATTTATTCAAAATGAAACAAAATCATTTCTTGAATCTATTCGAACAGAACTTAAATGAAAACAAACCCAATCAGCCACCCTAATTCAAAAGTACATAATTTTTTCAAAAGAAAATCAAACAGAATCGAAAACAAATCAATCGTTTAAACTAATCTGGGAACAATAAAATCGCATTAACCAAATCATAGCTGTGTCTGAGTTTAGCAAACAAATCTTGTGTACATGATTCATAACGAGAATATTTTTGAAAATGACAGAATCATTTTGAATCTATTAAAACGAACAGAACTAATTGAAAGCAAACTTAATCAGTTATACCAATTCAAACCAATTCATAAAACAAAATCGATATTGAAATACATACCTGGGCAGTAGGAAAATGATTTGATCAGGTCAACCTTGAATTGACAAAGGCCATTGCTGCCTCGACATTTCTGAAGACAATTGAACTGGTGGTTTTTTGTTTCTTCTCGTTGGCTTGCAACTTCTTGTTCTCCTTTGACAATACTGTATGTCGTTCCTCTAATGATTTGATCTTAGATTCCAACAGGGGAACATCGGTGTAATAACGTTCAAGCTATACATTACATTGAGTGCAAGGTGGTTGATTTGGCATCACAGGGGAGGATTCTTTCAAGTTGCCAGGGGTTTGACTGTGAAGCCTAATTCCGGGGAATTTAGGATCATTCTTGAGGCATGGAGGTAAATTGGAAACATATTCATAGGGTTTCATTGAGCATAGGTCATGATAAAAGGGATATTCCTCGGCTAGGAAACGTTCAATTTCGGAGTCTGAGTCCTTGCTCACGACGATTGGCTTTTGGTTAACGTTTTTCTTAGGCTTGTTCCTAGCACATATGGATATCCATCGTGTGTTCTTCTTTCCCTTACTGTTGACACCAATATCACCTTTTCCTTTCTTCCTCATAGGCCTCTTAGAGGTCTTAGTAATGTCTTTAGCACACGGGTCGGCTATGGCATCAGGTAAGTCACAGCTGGGGTAATTCGAGGGTTTAACAGGGGGTAAAAGGATATGAAGTGGCACGGCTGGTCCAACCAAAGTTTCAGTAATGACAACCTTGTCCACTTGGACAGACTCGGGAGCGGCGAAGCCATTCCTTGATAGGAAGGCTTGCCAACTATCACCACTAAGGCTCAAATGGTTTACGATAATGATTTTGATCAAGCAGTGATGAAAAAGGCTGCTATCATCCTTCTCACACTTGAATCATTTGGACATTTTGTAAAGACTGCATAAGAGATAATGTGGCATATTCAGAGGGTAGTCTATAAAATTCATCAATAATCGAAGATGATACAAAAATACCAAGCCATAATGACCTTTGCAGGTCACAAACTACTTAACAATTGCCAATAGGTCATGCCACCTGGGTTTGAGGGCAGCGACAGGCATACCTCTATCACAACTCACAATCTTCCTTGATGTGAATAGGAGCGGCCACGGGACCTCGTCTACTTTGGAATTTTTAAACCACCTTTCCCCTATAGCTGGTAAGCCTGTAGCCGAACTTAGGAATTCCTCATTTAGCTTGAGCTGTATGTCTCCTACCTTATCCCTATGACCGTCGAAGGTGAGGGTGAATTTTTGGGCAACCGAAAGGTTAAAACCCTCAAATCTTTGGATAAACACCAGCCAACCACGATTTTCCAAATCTTCACGGGTATTGTCGAAAAGCAAGAGTGTTTGGCTGCCATTAGGCTCTATAAGCACCATAGGTGCCATAGGCAAGGGCACACAGTGAGTAGGGTGAATGCACAAGGGTTTGGTCAGGGTAAACACAGGATCAAATAGCTCACAGACTTCCCGCAACCAACAGAGGTAACCCGGGCTAGAGGGCAGACATTAATGCCAAGGTGTGCGGGGGGTGGTGGAACTAAATCAACTCATACAAAATAGTCATATCCAACTGTACAATTGACGGCGCATATGGTGATTCAAATCACTATTGTAATGCCAATAAAATAGCCAATGGAAGCTATGATGAGTCAACCCGCGTGTTTTCACAAGCATTAGTATTTGCATGGTTTTAAAATCAAAACCATGTTCCGAAATCAACACCAAGGGTTCAATCATAACAAATATATGTTGTATGAAATGATTGCACCAAGGGTCTAACCACAATGTCAATATGTTTTCATGAAACCAATGCGCCAAGGAATTCGATGTAAGACTATAGAACATCAAACCACCAATGTATTAAGGACTCAATGACAGTCATTATAATATCATCACAATCTTATAAAAATGAAATCATATTAACAACAAAACAATGCCAAATGAGTAAAGATTTTAGTGTCTTGCCAACTGTGTGACTATAATTGGATTGGAAATACAATGAACACATAGACAAGAGTGACCATAATAATCCAGTGATGATTTTAATGTGACTTCGAAATCAATTTTTTCACACTTGCAGTCGTGAAAACGAGAACAAAGGCAGGTGTGCAAATGTGCGAAATAATAGTGTTGTTTTTTTCAAAGATTATAGTGAAAATAAAGGGTTCCAAAACACTTGGGTAGGCAGCTTATAGATATAGGATAAAAAGAGAAATGGCTGCCAACAGGACTGCAAGAAAGTATAATGTAGGAAGAAATATCAAGCTAGGGAAGATGCCACCAACCTAGCAATCGATCGCGAGGTGAAGAAGATTCTACAAGTAACATGTGAGAAAACCAAGATGGAAAAGGAGGAAGAGAAGCAGTGCGAGAAAAATCTGGAGAAGAAAATCACAGAGGTATATAGGAGTATACTCAATTGTGTGTAGGAACATGAGGTTACAACAAAAGTGAATATACAACAAATTGCGTAGACTATGGAGAATTACAAGCTAGAAATAACGAATTTAATAGAGAATTTAACTTCAAGCACACCTTCGGAAGTGCGAGAAAAGAGGGAACAATAGGCTACTATGCATGTAGAGAGTATAGCACATGAGGTGAAAGAAGTGGTAGAACTATATAACAGAATTTCACAGATGTGGACAAGCCAAGAACATGACAAAAAGATACAACAATTGGAGAAGAAGGAGGAAAAACTAAACTTGGTGACTCAGGACTTGAGTAAAAGACAAAAAAACATATAAGTCTCCCTTAAAATGAATGAACCACAGGAGTTGAAGAACTTGCAAGGAGACGTAAATACTGTGCAGGAGCATAAACAAGCAAGGCAGGATTCGTTGGAGCCATTTCAGCAACAAGCAAAAGGGATGATTGACGAGCTCTAAGCGGAGAAGGGAAAATGGGAACAAGCACTAACGAAAATCAAAGAAGTATTAGGAGAGCACATTACAACACAAGGTTTAGAGACATTAGTAGGGAAGAGTGCAGAGGTCAAAGAAAATGTGACATAATTAGGACAAAAGTTTCATGTGTTGGAGGTAGCGCTGAAGAAGGTGCATTGAGGATAATGTGGCTCAGGATGAGCCAAATGTTATTTTTGGGGTCATGTTGGAGTAGGTAGGTATGGAGGACAACATAACAAGCGAGGTAGAACATCACACCACATTTTGAGGAAAAGCAGTGCGTGCAGTAGGATTTACAAAAATCCAGCACAAAAGTGGAAAAACCTAGCCTAGTTAGGGTTAGGGTTTTAGGATGGATTGTATGAGTTTCTAACCCACTTTTGTAATATAAATAAAGGATATTATAGAATAATCAATCATGGTGATAGGA
This sequence comes from Picea sitchensis, assembly GCA_010110895.2. NCBI lineage: Eukaryota > Viridiplantae > Streptophyta > Pinopsida > Pinales > Pinaceae > Picea > Picea sitchensis. The sequence goes on from SNQJ01S0019839.1 coordinate 131,904, forward strand.
ATCTATTGATCGATGGTAATATCTTGTTTGTTTGGGAGAACCTTTTTGTAGACTTTGTAAGTTGGAGTCTTTTTGAGAGATGTAGAGCTATGATGAGGTCGAAGTAGCTAAGGGTCAAGTCATAAGATGTCGATCTTGGTGTGATACCGGTCTACCTTAGTACTCACTACTCTAATGTAATGCATGTAGTACTTTTTGATGAATAAGAATAAATAAGTAGAATATCTCTGTGGACATATCCCTAGTGGGGTGAACCATGGTAAAACCATGTGTGTAATGTTTTTTGATGTGTTATTTCTATAGTTATTATTGAATGGTTACTTAGATGAATGGGTGATTTACTTACAGTCTGCACTAGATTAAATATGCAAATGAATAAATGAATGGATCTGATGAATGGTAGAATAAAATGTATGGTTAAGTAGAAATAATAAGAAGAAGTAAGAAAGAACATCCCCCAATCCCTTCCATGACTGCAGACATTTTCATCGTGCAATAGCCCATAAACCATCTCGGGTGAGATTGTGTTGTGCACTCTGTGTGTGGTGTAACCTTCTAGTTTACTAGAAGGGACAATGGTGCTAAGGTTTTTTTTGGAGAACTAAGGTAGAACATGGGTCAACCCATAATTCCAACAATGGGGAAAGGTAAAGAAATCAACGATGCAGTATGAGGTGTTGCGGAAATAAATAGAACTAGGGAAAATAAATGAAATAAAGATGAAAGAGTTCTGGAAGTTGTGAAGACAAGAAATAATGGCCAATCTAAGATTACAGGAAAGAGAAGCGCAGAGAGAAATAATTCCCCAGGTGGGTGGATGAGAAGAAGAGTGCATAGAAGCAAGGGAAGACAAAGAAGCTATGGATCTTGCAAAAGACAAAGAAGTTTCAACCTAGATATCAAGAGGATTCAGGAATGAGGCTGAGAAGGTTGCTCCAGAGAAATAAAAAAAGACACCCCAGATCCAAGAAACCCTCATGGAAGTCAGTGTAACCAGCCCCGACTCGCCCATCCCCTAGGAACCCTCTATACCCTTGGTACGATCTGTACTGCATACTCATGCAATTTCTATTCTGTCAAATTTAGTCATTATTTCAAAACCCACAATTGTGAACAGTGAGAGGATATTAGGGTCTTCTAGAAGATTGTAACCAATGCCATTAGGATTCATTTTGGTAGGAACAATAAGATACAGAATGGTTGGACAGATGGGAGGCTCGATTGCCCAATACCTAGAATTCTAGCGTAAAGGAGATGAGGATGTAGAAAAAAATGGGTTCCTATAAGAGGCCATCTGGAGGTCCAGGGGGACTCTATATATGAACAATATAGTATAATTACAGACTACTTTAAGGGGTCATGCCCTCAAGTGGTACATGAAGGATATTGATCCTGGGTTGCAAGGACAAGCCTTTATCATTAACCAGGTGCATCGGAAATTCATCGATGAATTCAAGATACCTTGGTTAGAGAAACAAGTTCTCTCTGAGTTACAATAGATTCTGCAAAGAGAGGGTGATTCTGCATGGGAGTATGGTCAGAAGTTTAAGGAAACTATTGGGATACTAGTGCATCCAATTCATGAATATCATCAGATGGAATCGTACATCCAAGGTATGATACCCTTGACATGAATCCCCTTAACGCAACAAAGGATAGCCACCTTGATAGATGTTTTGGAACAATCAATGAAGATTGAATCCATGGTAGGGTATCCAAGGAGTATGAGGGTAACCATACCTCTAGTAGACCCAGACCTATCGCAATTCCAGGGACAAATATCGACACTCACAAAGAAGATCCAGGAATTAACTCTACCCATATTAGGACGACCTCAAGTCTGGTGCACAAGATGATATACAAAGGGGAATCTTGATATACAACCCAATCCCTCCCCCCCCACCCCCTCCTACAAGACCAATCATAGGAATTGTGCAAGTATCTAAAACTTCACCATTCCATGCACTGGTGCAATACCATGCTTTTCCAGGCACCCAACCAATCCAGACAGTTGAGTACTATGAAATCTTATAGACTCATGGGCATGCACCAAGACACTACCCCACCATGCAAAAGTACAAAACTACATGTAATACAATACATTGTGATTTTTTTGGGTCTACAATGCATGCTAAAAACCAATGTAGAGCATTAGATGTTCTTGTTGATAGACTATATTAGACTACATTCAAGGTAAATGAAACACCCCAAGGAACCAAAAGAGGCCAGGGGAGTGAGGGTGGAGGTGGATTTAGAGGAGGGAGGAATGGAGGAATAGGACCAAGCTACTTTTACAATTGAGATGAACAAGGAAACATGGCCATTGATTGTCCTCACCCAGGACCACCATGGTTTTCATATTGAAGAACTAACATTTATGCAACTGAAGATTTCCCAGACCTGATCGCGAAATGGGAGGACCAGGTTCGTCAAAGAGGAGATAAATTCATAGGCTTGAAACTTAGGAGGGAATTCGAAGGGAAAATACCCAAAATTAACATCATCACTCACAGAAGAGCAAAAATTGGGGTAGGTGCAGACAGTTAGCCCAATATTAAGAAAGCATCGCCCAAGGATGAAAGGTATGACCCTTTGAAACAAAATATATTTTTCAAAGATGCAATAGAAATTTTCAAAGATATATCTACTCCAGAAATAAGGGAAAATCCTCCTAAGGTCATCCTTCAACCCAATATTTCTCAATCCCCTGCCTCACCACCTGTGCCCAGGAATCCTATAAACTCGAGAAGATACCTTGAGCAGTCCCAAAATGTAATTAAACTTTGGTTTCAATTATTCTCTGAGATCCTAGGAGATGACCGACTTATTGAGAAGTTGTGGAACACCATGTACCTAGTCCTGAGAGATGAGGGAACTCCATAAGCCATTGTAACCACTAACCTCCTTGAGAAGAATACGAAGAGAATACAAAGGAGGAAGGTGTAAACTAGAAAATAATTTAGGTTGGAATCCCAATTAGATGACTTTGAGATTAAATACATCATGATGGACTTGGGATCATATTTCAATATATTACTCAAAAAGACATGGGAGGCTCTAGCGAAACCTCAATTAGTGTATTCTCCCATCCAGCTGAGAATGGAAAAACAATACTACATTTTCCATGTAGGGAGGCTTGAAATTTGGAGGTAGATGTTGTGGGAGTTAAAACGACAATTGACTTCGAAGTGATTGAAATCATGGGAGAAAATACCACTACCCTACCTTATTAGGAATTGATTGGGAATATAAAATTTATGCTATCATTGAGTTAAAGAGGGACACCATGATGTTTGAGGCAGATGGAATAAAGGTATTCTAACCCTAGATCCCTAATTGGGGCCTAGATATACTGATCCAGTGGATAATAACATGGAGTCAAAAGCACTTGACCAATTATACACTATAACCACAGGAATGAGGATGGATTATAGCAACCCCACTACAGATGGATATGTAAGTTGGATGAGTATAGATTCAACTAATGAGGACTCATAATTGGATTTTGAAAACTAGAAACAAGGTTCATATAAAGGATTCTCAAGACGTTGCACAACTATTAGGGAATCTAAATGGATAGGAACCGATATAATGAATCACCCAACATATGATGGTACTTCAGACTTGAACATTTTTCTCACTGACATAAAAGGAAAAGTTGCACCAGATCAAAGAATATCATTTTTTGATATAGCCTTGAAGGATAACCCAACTAGATAGTGGGCCACTCACATAGCCTTGATTCTAGATTGGGAGGATAAAAATAGAGCTATTCGATGTAGATTCCTCAGTAGTGGTCAGTTGAAAGAATATATGAGAATGGATTTTCAAGGTACACACTTGTTTGATGGGTAGTATAACCCCATAATGCATGTCAAGCACTACTTTAAAATATTGTTATTTGTGGAAGTACCCTCTTGGATATGGGTTCAGCTATTTTTCCACTCACTAGGTGCAATCCCAAAATCTTGGTACACACATGAAGAGACTAGGAGACAAAACATTTGGTAGCATACCTTAAAAGACTAGTTTTGTAGATATTTCTCCTTCGATGGTAAGTCCCCTGAGATTCACTTAGTCCTTTAAAGAATTCAAGAGATTATATTTACTGAAATTTGTAAACATAGATCAATCCCAATAGTATGTTTTGATCATGTCCATTTTCTTCAGTCCAATCGAGGTCACAAACCTATCATAATAACTTTAGCTTGTTGTAAAATTGATAAAGGTCTAGAAGAATCCAATGAATTATAAGAACTTAGAAACCTTAATATCAAAGAAACTGAAGGTACTAGATAAATCCATACTATACCTAGTCATACATGTATCTCCTATAACCATCCCCTGAAGTTGTGGAAAGTAAATATAGGGAGTGAAGAGCATCCTAATATAGCTTCCATAGGATATTATTGGGATGAGAAAACCATGAATGAAGTCCAGAGCCTATTGCGGGAATATGAGGATTTATTCCCAAAAACCTTCTCATAATTGAAAGGCATAAAAGGATCCATAGGGGAGATGGATATTAAGATGAAACCTAACTCAAAACCTGTGAAGCATAGACCATATCGTATCAATAAAAAATTCAAAGAGAAGTTCAAGAAGGAAGTGGATAAAATTCTTGCGCAAGGAGTGTTGTCAAAGAAGAAGAGTGGGTTATCCCCATAGTAATATAGAGAAAGAAGGGTACCTAAGACATTCGAGTATGTTTCGACTACATGAATCTGAATTCTTCATGTGTGCATGATCCGTTCCTGACACCCTTTAGAGATGAGGTGTTAGATCAAGTTGTGGGGAAAGAAGCTTATTCATTTACATATGGATTCTCATGGTATCACCAAGTCATAATTTCATAAGAAGACCGCATTAATAACTGAGTGGGGGTTATTTTCATACAATGTGATGCCTTTTGTCTTAAATAATTCACTGGAAGTCTTCTCCGAGATTGTTATAGAAACATTTAGTGACTTCATATACAAGTTTATAGAAGTCTGCATGGAAAATTGGACTGTATATAGTTTGTTGAAGGAGCATGTAGGGATACTATGGTTGATGTTTGATAGATGTCTGTAATTACCAATATCTATGAACCTAAGGAAGTATATTTTCTGCATATCGCATGATAATTTTCTACACCACATTGTTTTCTGGGAAGGAGTCCTGGTGGACCTAGATAAATTTACGATTATTCTGAACATGCCGCCACCTACAAGTTTTAAAAAATTGCGCTCAATGATTGGGAAAATAGGATACTACTATAGGTTCATCAAAAGAGATGCAAGTATCACTACGCCACTGGTGAAACTACTGAAGAAGTCCGAAGAATTTCAGTGGATAGTTGAATATGACAAGGTGTTTGATATCTCCAAGGAAAAAATTAGTACTGCACCCATTCTTATATACCCCAACTCGGATATTGAATTCCATGTACATGTGGATGCAACAGGTATTTCCTTGGGAGCCATTTTGGCACAACCAGGAGAAGGGAATATGGACCACCCTATCTATTTTTCTATCAAAAAACTTTCTCAAGATAAATGAAACTACACAACAGTTGAAAGGAAAGGTATAGCTATGATTTATGCATTACAAAAATATAGACACTATTTACTAGGCTCTCATTTTAAGTTTTTTATTGACCATTATGCATTGAAGTACCTAGTTAATAAGTCAATCCTCGAGGGAAGGATTTGGAGGTGGATCTTACTCTTTCAGGAGTTTTCATTTGAGGTAATTTTCAAGATTTGAAGATGTAATGTAGGTCAGGATCATCTATGAATACTGAAATTAGGGGAAAGTGGAGGAGTAGTGGATGATCAGCTCCCCGATGTGGACCTATTCCGAATTGAAGCTTGCCCAAACTATCTTGAAGACATTGTTTCCTTTCTCATCTTGGGGACTTGTCCATAAAATTATTTTGCAACCCAAAAATGAAACCTGGTGGTCCAAGCAGTACACTATCAACTGATTACAAGACAACTATATAAGTTGGGACTAGATGACATTCTCATAAGGTGTGTCCTAGCTATGAGAGGAAATATATCCTATGGGAATGACACAATGGATTTGCGGAAATACATGTTGGAGGGAAAGATACAACACATAAGGTGTTGGAAGGTTTACAGTTGAGAGTAAGCTTGTCATTGATGGAAAGAACAACGATGGCAAAGATCAGCATGATCAGCAGTGCAGTGATAATGGAAGAGGAGGAGCAATAGTGAACATTGGATCTTATTCAGAATCCCCGATGACCGTCATATATGAATTTAGAGAGGAGTAGCACGCGGTAGATGAGAATAGATCTCGGGCATTTAATCTAAGTGCGGGGTACATCCATCGTTGGATCAGGGAGGACCTGCACGTTCATTACACAAAAAAGTGGTGAAATCACGAAGCGACGAAATCATGAAGGTGGACGAAATCGCGAAGCGGCGAAATTGCGAGAAGATCTGGGCCGTAGGATCTGGGGTATCTATGAAGGCTCAATAGCCATTAGATATGGTGAAGTTGCAAGGCGGATAAGTCCAAGAGTCATCCAACTCTCCAAAGCTATGAAGGAATCCTTACCGTCCATCGGGGACAGTCGTGGACCGTTGATCAAGAGGACGCGTGGCGAAAGATTAGAGCACCACAAAGACTCCAATTCGGAGTTTCGCAAGTCATGAAATCTAAAGGAAAGAGGTTCAAACTCACAATATGTGAGATCAAGAAAATATATTGACCGTCATATCACCAAGGATTCTAGACCGTCGATCTGAGTTCCATCTCGGAGATTCGCCTATCGCGACTTAGAGTGACGAGAACCTCCATCACAGGAATCACGAGATGCGAAATCATGATAAGATCTAGACCGTCAGATCACTAAGGGTTCTAGACCATTGATATAAGCTCCATCTCAGAGCTTCGCCTATCGCGACTTGGAGTGACAAGAACCCACATCTAAGGAACCTTGAGATGCGAGATCGTGAAAAGATCAGGACCGTCAGATCACCTAGAACGTGGACCGTCGATCTGAGCTCCATCTCGGAGCTTCAACTATCATGACTTGGAGTGACGAGAGCCTCTATATAAGGAACATCGAGATGTGATATCATGAAAATATCTGGACCATTGATTCATCGAGATCATGCACTCTCGTTCAGGGTCAATGAAGATCATGAGTTTGTAGTGCCTTTTAGCGTAGACAGTGATCACCGCCTGTGGTCACGTGGAGGAAGGACCTAGTGTAGATAAGCTCTGCCTCAAAATTTCAGGGATCGTGTCTGGTACGAATGCCAAAATACTGAAAAGGTGAAATGTCACTGTAACCTATGGTCACCGCCGGTGGTCACGAGAAGGGAAGGAGTCAGTTCAGATAAGCTCCATTTCGGGGTTTCGGGGATCATGACTTAGAGAGTTGAGATGCCTCATCTCTAGATTCACGAAATGAAAAATCACGAGCACTTTATGCATAAGCGCGTGGTCTCGGCCGGTGGTCACACCATCGAAGAGCTGAAGAGAAGAGTACGTGTAGACAAGCTCCTTTTCGGCATTTCGGGGATCGCGACTTGGAAAGTCGAGAAGCTTCACAACGGAATTAGAGAAAAGGAGAAATGAAAAATCATGAAAAGAATGTTATGAACAAGTGCTTGGTCATATACCTGTTCATATAAAGGAAGGATCTATCCCAGAAAAGCTTTGTTTCAGAGTTTCGGAACTCGCGACATGAAGAGTCAAGATGCCTCATCGCAGAATCTCTAAATTGCGAAAGTGTGAAATGCATAAATCACGATAATATCCTTCAGAGCTAATCCAACGGTGCAGATGAAACTAAAGGATATCAGAGGGATATTATTTCATGTCACAGTGTAACTGCCAGAAACCACTGATGGTTTCTGCCAGAGGACTCGAAGACACTTCGGGGTGATTGACAAAGGAGATGAAGAGTCTCTCGGAATCTTCAGGAGGGATGAAGATGCTCATGGAGGCGATTGATAGTTGGATGAGCATTGAAGCCTGTAACTGGAATAGAGAAGGTGAGCTCGACTGTCACAGAGAAGACGAAGAGTCTCAACTGCTAGAGAGGCTGAGGAATCTCAGCATAACATACAGTGATGTTGAACGAGTGGAAAAACAGCCAGAGAAGCTGAAGAGTCATGATGATGATTAGACAGAGAACTCGAGTTGTGGAGGATATCGGTTCGGTATGAGTATGCAGAGGTATTGCATGCATTGCATGCACAAGGTGCACAAAAAAAAAAAGCTATAAATACACAGTATAGAGAAGAGATGAGGTGGCTGTTGTTGTTGGAGTTGTTGTGGATGTTGTTGTTGAAGGTGATTCATGTATGAAGAAGGATCAGAGTGAAGCAGCTGAAATGAACAAAAGAAGAACTGTGTAGCGAATGGACATGGAGCACAGAGAATAAAAAGAAGAAGAATAGAATGGGAAGTGGATGCATGCAGGAAGATAGTGAGAAAGTCTAAGTAGCAAAATCTTGCAGAACAGTGATAAGACTGGTAAGTTGTTATTGAACACTATATCACTGTAATAGATTTCAGTATTTCATATTCATAATCCAGGGTGGTTGGGAGGTGCTAGGGAGGACTGGTGTCCTCAGAGGTTCAATTGGGTTCTTGAACACAGGGAGTTGGTGCTTCCTTCTAGTTGGAGCTAGAGAAACTAGGGAGTTGGTGCTTCCTTCTAGTGGGTGCTAGAGAAAAACAAAGAGTTGGTGCTCTCAGCAAGTTGCAGCTTGCAAAATAGAGGTTGTAGCCTCACAATGAGTTGGTTCTCATATGTATGATAATGTAAAGAATGTAAATAATACTTATCATATAAAGAAG
>SNQJ01S0019839.1:140739-171111 GCA_010110895.2 Picea sitchensis
GATGTAAATTAAGCAAGGATGATGATTCACCTGATGTTGATCAAAGCTCATATCGATCAATGATAGGAAGCCTGTTGTACATCACAACATCTTGCCCAGACATAATGCATGTTGTAGGAATGGTAGGAAGATATCAGGCTACACCTAAACAGATTCATTTGCAAGCTGTCAAAAGGATATTCATGTATTTGAAAGAAACAATGACTTATGGTCTATGGTATCCCAGAAATCAAAATCTTCAGTTGACTGCTTATTCCGATGCAGATTGGGCAAACTGTGTTTATGAGAGAAAAAGCACCAGTGGAGGTGCATTCTTCCTGGGTGAATCCTTAGTACACTGGCTTAGTAAAAAGAAAGGTTCCATTTATTTATCAACCACAGAGGCAGAGTACATTGCTGCTGCTACCTATTGCACTCAGGTATTATGGATGATTCAGACACTTGCAGACTTGGAGGTAAAATACACTGCACCGATCCCAATTCATTGTGTTAACACTAGTGCCATCAATGTGTCTGAAAATCCTGTCTTCCACTCCAAGACCAAGCATATTCCCATAAAATATCATTTTCTGAGAGAGAAGGTCTCCAATCAGATTGTTCAGGTCCATTACATTCCAACCACAGAACAAATTGCAAACATTTTTATTAAACCTCTACCCAAGACACCATTTGAATATCTCAGACAGAAGATGGGTGTTATCCCGTCTCACATGTAAGAAAGTCCATCCTGACAGGGGGAGTCTTGTATTGAGTGCATATATCATACCTCATAAAATTGTTGCAACAAATCATGGGGAGCGTGTTTTCTTTGACATTGATGTCAAAGGGGGAGAAAAGGAGTGGTCCGGATCGGATGCTACAGTTGGAGGTCCAAATAGATTAACGGAGCCGTTCAGGGTTGCCATCAATGCCAAAGGGGGAGATTGTTGGAAGGTTTATAGTTGAGAGTAAGCTTTTCATTGATGGCAAGAACAACAATGGAAAATATCAGCATGATCAGTAGCACAGTGATAATGGAAGAGGAGGAGCAACAGTGAATGCTGGATCTTATTCAGAATCCCCGATGACCATCAGATATGAATTCAAAGAGGAGTAGCATGCAGTAGACGAGAATATATCTCAGGCATTCGATCTAAGAGTGGGGTACATCCATCATTGGATTAGGGAGGACCTGCACATTCATTACATGACGAAGTGGCGAAATCATGAAGCAGCGAAATCGCGAAGGTGGACAAAATCGTGAAGCGGTGAAATCGTGAAGTGGGGAAATCGTGAGAAGATCTGGGCCGTAGGATTTGGAGTATCTATGAGGGCTCAATAGCCATTATATATCATGAATCTGCAAGGCGGATAAGTCCAAGAGTCATCCAACTTTCCAAAGTTGTGAAGGAATCTTGATCGTCCATCGGGGACAGTCGTGGACCGTTGATCAAGAGGATGCGTGGCGAAAGATCAGAGCACCACAAAGACTCCATTTCGGAGTTTCTCAAGTCAGTAAATCCAAAGGAAAGAGGTTCAAACTCACAATATGCGAGATCATGAAAATATCTTGACCATCATATCACCAAGGATTCTAGACCGTCAATCTAAGTTCCATCTCAGAGCTTCGCCTATCGCGACTTGGCGTGACAAGAACCTCCATCACAGGAATCGCGAGATGCAAACTCATGATAAGATCTAGACCGTCATATCACCAAGGGTTCTAGACCGTTGATCTAAGATCCATCTCAGAGCTTCGCCTATCACGACTTGGAGTGACAAGAACCCACATCTAAGGAATTGCGAGATGCGAGATCGCGAAAAGATCAGGATCGTCAGATCACCTAGAACATGGACCGTCAATCTGAGCTCCATCTCGGAGTTTTTCCTATTGCGAACTGGAGTGACGAGAGCCTCCATCTAAGAAACAATGAGATGCGAGATCTTAAAAATATCTGGACCATTGATTCATCGAGATCATGGACCATCGATCAGGGTCGATGAAGATCATGACTTCACAACACCTTTTAGCGTAGACAGTGGTCACCGCCTATGGTCACGTTGAGGAAGGATCTAGTGCATATAAGATCCACCTCAGATTTTTGGGGATCGCGTCTGGTACAAATGCTGAAATATTGAAAAGGTGAAATGTCGCAGTAACCTGTGGTCACTGTCGGTGGTCACGACAAGGGAAGGAGTCAGTTCAGATAAGCTCCATTTCTGGGTTTCAGGGATCGTGACTTGGAGAGTCGAGATGCCTCATCTCCAGATTCATGAAATGAAAAATCACGAAATCTCTTTATGCATAAGCGTGTGGTCTCAGCCGGTGGTCACACCATCGAAGAGCTAAAGAGAAGAGTACGTGCAGACAAGCTCCTTTTCAGCATTTCAGGGATTGCGACTTGGAAAGTCGAGAAAATTCACAACGGAATTAATGAAAAGGCAAAATGTGAAATCGTGAAAAGAATGTTATGAACAAGTGCTTGGTCATAGCCTTGGTCATATAGAGGAAGGAGCTAGCACAGAAAAGGTCCATTTCAGAGTTTCGAAACTCACGACATGAAGAGTCAAGATGCCTCATCACAGAATATCTGAATTGCCAAAGTGAAAAATGCATAAATCACAACAATATCCTTCAGAGATAATTCAACGGTGCAGATGAAATTGAAGGATATCGGAGGGCTACTGTTGCACGTCACAGTGTAACTGCCATAAACCACTGATGGTTTCTGCCAGAGGACTCGAAGACACTTCGGGGTGATTGAAAAAGGAGATGAAGAGTCTTTGGGAATCTTCAGGAGGGATGAAGATGCTCGTGGAGGCGATTGATAGATGGATGAGCATTGAAGCCTGTAAATGGAATAGAGAAGGTGAGCTCGACTATCACAGAGAAGACGAAGAGTCTCAACTGCCAGAGAGGCTGAGGAATCTCAACATAACATACAATGATGATGAACGAGTGGAAAAACGGACAGAGAAGATGAAGAGTCACGATGATGATCATACAGAGAACTCGAGTTGTGGAGGATATCGATGCAGTATGAGTATGCAGAGGTATTGCACGCATTGCATGCACAAGGTGCACAAAAAAAAGAAGCTATAAATACACAGTACATAGAAGAGATGAGGTGGCTGTTGTTGCTAGAGTTGTTGTGGATGTTGTTGTTGAAGGTGATTCATGTATGAAGAAGGATCAGAGTGCATCAACTAAAAATAACAGAAGAAGAATTGTGTAGCGAATGGACATGGCACACAGAGCATAAAAAATAGAAGAACAGAATGGGCAGCGGATGCATGCAGGAAGACAGTGAGGAAGTCTGAGTAGCAAAATCTTGCAGAACAGTGATAAGACCGATAAGTTGTTATTGAACACTATATCACTGTAATAGATTTCAGTATTTCATATTCATAATCTAGGGTGGTTGGGAGGTGCTAGGGAGTACTGGTGTCCTCAGAGGTTCAAGTGGGTGCTTGAACACAGGGAGTTGGTGCTTCCTTCTAGTTGGTGCTTCCTTATAGTGGGTGCTAGAGAAAAACAGAGAGCTGGTGCTCTCAACAGGTTGCATCTTGCAAAACAGAGGTTGTAGCCTCACAATGAGTTGGTGCTCATATGCATGATAATGTAAAGAATGTAAATAATACTTATCATATAAAGAAGAAGAGGTTTTTACCCTATATGGGTTTCCTTGGGAAATATCTGTCTCTGTGGTTCTCATATATGTGATTGATGTTGAATGTGCCATTATTTATTTCCCTGCATTATTGTGATCATCATTGAGTGCCTTGTAAAGATTTTAAAAGAAGAATAATTGTTTAAGCACGGTAACAACTGATTCACCCCCCCTCTCAGTTGTCCAACATAAGGTACTTCAATATAGGTTATGGTAGCCAAAATTATTCAAGGATGCTAAATATTATGCTAGGTCTTGCGACATTTTCCAACAAGTAGGGAAGGAATCACACAGAGATGAATTACCTCTTCATCTAGTGAGAGAACTGCAGGCCTTTGAGAAGTGGGTTGTTGACTTTATTGGACCAATTAATAGTCCCACAAAGCATTCAAAGGGCAGATATATCATCACCGCAATAGACTTTCTCATGTTGTGGGATGAAGCAGAGGTATTTTAGGACTATTCAATAGATAAAAATGCTAGATTCTTATTTGAGAACTTTATTTCCCAGTTTGGATTTCGTAGGAGCCTAACCAGTGATGAAGGAATTCATGTCATCAACAACACAATTGCAACATTGAAGAAATAATTCCTCATTCATCACCATAAGATCATTCCTTATCATCCACAATATAATTGGATAGTGGAGGCATTCAACAAGATTTTGGAAAGAGGGCTGACGAAGGTGTGTTGTGAAAACATGGAGGATTAGGATGATAGAGTTCCAACAATCTTATGGGCTTATAGGACTACCACAGATAAGTTTCACAAGTATACCCCCTTTTAGTTTATTTATAGTAAGGACGTTTTTATACTTGTAGAGTTTATCAGCCCTAGTCTCTATATAGCACAAGATACACATATGAAAAATGATGAATCAGTTGCACAAAGGATTGCATACTTGTAGGAACTTGAGGAAGCCATATTCTTATCCGATTTTCATCAGCCAGTGGAAAAATCTAGGCATAAATCCTGGCATGATAGACACATTAAGTCCAAGAGGTTTGTGCAAGGGGATAAGGTAATACTCTATGAAATTCATTATCATAAACATCCAAGAAAGTTGTGCATGTATTGGTTAGGTCCATTCCTAGTGTTGTAGGGATTTTTCACCCTACAGGAGATGAGCTCCCTTAGGTTCTACCTATGCCTAAGACAAGAATAGAGATATAAACTAAGGATTCTCCTAGATCTGATTCATACATGAAAACCACCAAAGAATATGAAATCCTTCCAAACATCAAATAAATCATGCATGGATTGAAAACGTATCTAATAACATATCATAACACATAACTATAATAATTCTCTACCAATGAATGCATAAAATTGTATGAACAATTAGATAGAGAGAAACATCCAATATGTATTTTATTAATCAAAGAAGCAATATTACAACTTACAAATGAGAATATGATGCAATGGTCTCCTTCCAAGATCCTTTCCAAAGTCTTTCAACAAAATCACCAGAGTAACCTTGCTATCTCTTTGCTCCCCATCCCTATGGGAAATGGCTTGGTTCTTATAGGTATTTAGGGATAAGGCCATGTAGTTATTAGGATAATATTATATATCTCATAATGGAAGTATTCTTGAGGATAAACCCCGAGAAATCATTAGGAAGTATCATTCTTCAAAACCAAATCCAAAAATAGGATCTACTAGACTCAGTCGCGACCTATACACATAGACAGGGTGACCCGGTCGTGACCTGGCAGGACAGAAATTGCGCCAATCCTTTTGGTCACACCCATAATGAAGGGAAAGTGCAACCAAGACTTTTAGTCGCACCCTTAATGAAGGAAAAGGGAGACCAACCCTTTTTCGGTTAAACCCTTAATGAAGGATAAGAGAAACCACATGGAAACTAGGCTAGAATGTCAGGGAAGAAGTGGTGAATGTTTATTGGATTGGATAGTGTTGAAACTATAGCTCAGAAAATCACTATATCAAACTTAGATTTCAACCTCCTATTAAGTTTCAATAGTAAAGTATTAAAACCCAATACAAAATTGTACTTAATGAGAAAAAACACTAGATGATATAGATATTGTTATCACTCCAGGAAACTCTCCTAGGCTGTATGTCAAATATGACTGGTAACTTAATCCTTTTGGTAACTATTTTTTCAATAATAAGTGTGGGATTGGATCAAGATGAATATCCTAATCTTTGGATTGTACCTTCAAGATAGTCTAGCTATATTCATGCAATACAAGGCCTTCAATAGCTATTATCAGATAGGTTTGTAAAACATATGGATAAGAAAACCAATCAGTTAACCAAAACATACATATGAAATATATATGATGGGTCAACAAACTAGACAAAGATTCTTATGATTCTTTCTTAACAGTCAAAAGTAAGATGAAAGTTACCATGGGACCATTAAACATAGACAAAAGAACAATTTCAACTCATATGCATAGACAAAGATGAAGGAGAGTCTGACAATAGCAAATGAAGGAATCTTGCAGGCTTAATATATTAAAGAAAGTGTCTTTCATACAAAAACAATAGATTATAGAACTCAAAATCAAACCATGTGTTCATCATATGTTCTTGGCTTTATATCCTTTTACAAACAGTTTCCAGATCTTATATTACTAGATCAAACTTTGCCAAATATAGAAAATCAATAATTGTTTTAAGTAGACTAGATCAATTCAACTTCTCGATTTCTCTTTAAGTTCTTCAGATTCTAGGCAAGTGTAGTAAGCCTTCCGAGGTTGCTGGATATCATGTGATATGGGAGGAGTCGAGCTTGACACCTGTTGACAGTCAACAATCTTATCTCTTTGACAATAGCTAACCATTGCTTACCTTTTCTGTCTTTTAAAACATCTTCAAAACAAAAACAAACACTTGATAAAGATGTGATTAATTATCTTCCAACGATTGGAACCATTTTTTAGTCTTTTGAGCAAGAAAAACTTGGATCTATGCAAAAACATTATCTTTCTGCCTTATCAGTGCTTTCAATAGTTAGGGAAAATGGAATTCGGGCCGATTAGCTACTGAAATCTTTGCTTTCGGTGGCTAATGAACAATCGATATGTTCGCATAAGCCACCCAAACTTGAGATTATCAAAATTTCAAAAATACCCTTGTCTCAGCTCAAAAACACCTCAGGTCTGATCTTTTTAGTTTTTTGTAATTGCTCAAGATTTGTGGGGTTACTGGCTTCTTCTGGTTCATTGCATTGAACTGCCACCTCTGTAAGGGTCTCAAGACAAGAATGAGCTTAGTATTTTGCAACCATTTCTTTTTTCCTCAAATCTCTGACCTTTTTCTTCAAACCTTGGGCTACTCTCCATAAGATGTTGTAGTGCTTTAAAATATTGTTTTTCTTTTTCTTCTCCTTTATGCTTTCATGGGCTAGTCTTTCCAAAGCTTAATTTATTTCTGCAAATTTGTTTGATAGGGTTTCATACCTAGTTTTTATTACCCTTTCAAGTACCTCTTGCTCAACTAGCTTCTTCTTAAGCTTCTTGATTTCCTTTGATTTATTATTCTTCACTCGTTTGTTGGATGAGGCCTCTGCAACTTGTGGCTCTTGTTATTCTTGGGGAGTAGGTGATGGAAGGTTCTCATAACTTGTTGTGTATATGTCCGCAAAAATAGAGTTTTCACGCCCTGTGGTAACTGAATCGGCATGCCCTGTTTCCAATTGTTGCTCTTCATCTTCTGAGTCTGAGTAAGGGATATTGAGAACATTTTTTTTCACTGGGACTTCACTGACCTCTTCTTCCTCACTGTTAAAATTCAATTTCTTTTCAATTTTTCTCAACTTAGGGGAAGGAGAGGGTTGATTGACTGGGGTTGGAGCGATAACTCTTCTCCTTCTCTTTCCACTTCTGGGAGTGGAGGATTTCTTGGAATGGGGACTCTTTTTTCCCTCTGGCTGAACCTCAGTCTGGAAATCATTCTAGAATAGGAAATAATTCCATTATTTACCCTTTCTTTGAAAAAGTTCACAAGCCAACAATTTGATTAAACTATGGTAGGATAATCTACCTGCAACTTGACTGGGTTTGGCCTTGACTTGATGAGCCATCTTGGATAAGATTCGGTGGAGGAAATAGGGCAGATTAAGTGGGTTTGTACCTGTCAAATGGTTTATAAGTTTGAAATGATAAATCATCACCCTGTTGTATCGCCCTTCACAAGTTATATAAACCATTATAGCCTTCAATAACTACTGCCATTTCTCTTCAAGGAAAGATACAGGAATATCTTTCTTCCAAATCAAACCCCTATGTTCTGGTTTTAAATAAGTCTTGAACTCAACATTCTTAATCACAGTGGTTTTAAACCATTTATCTCCAGTCGTGGGAAGCTCTGTGAATTTAGCTATGAGGGCTTCATCAATTTTGAATTCATCTCGACTGATGATTGCTTTCTTTCTATCAAAATTTAGAGCGAAAGCCTCTACCACCTGCTAATGAAAGCTCTGTAATTTTTTACAAAAATTATAACACCCTGCATCCTTGAACATTTGACATACCTCGGGATGGGATTCTAGGTAATTGATATCATTAAGATCCTTCCTCAGTGTCGACGCTCCTTTCTTAATTTTCCATGACGTTTTTGCACACCTGTGATCGCAGGAGTGGATTTCGGGCAGAGTTAGAGTGCTTAAACTTAGCGATAATCGGCTCGACTGAGCTAAAATTGAGAAAACTAGGGAGAGTTTTTGAATCGTGGAACTGACTGCAAGGAGTGCGGCGAAACGGTTGATGATGTGTATAAGTCATGGCGAATAAATTAAATCAATGGGAAGTACAACGACGTATGAATTAATGATATAGTGATCAGGATAGATTCACTCATATCATAGTGGGATCAACTTTCTGGTCATGAACAATTCCTTCTCCAGTCCTTTTGACGGCTTGTGCAATCATGGAATTGTCGAACCCACCGTTTGAAACGTGTGATATGACGTGCTTGGTCTTTACCTGCTTCAACGATTTCGATGGCTAAAATGGCCCTATATTTATTTATTTAAGCTTCCGAAAGCTAAGTCTTTCGTTGGCTAATGAACAATCAGTATGTTCGCCTAAGCCATTGAAGCCTAAGATTTGAATTTGATCAAACACAAACTAAACGAACTTTTACTTAAACCTTATTACATGAGTAAAGCTTCGAAAAATGAACCTTTAAAAATTTAAAAAGTACCTTTTTAAAAAGACTCTCTATCAGCTAAAATGAAAAATCTCGATTGATTTATTTGAGGAGATAACATTTTCTCCTATTGGGGGTGAAAGCCTCCCTGTGAGGTTTCAAGAACCACAGAACCAATTCCTTTCCTAAGAAAAGAAAATTTAAGACTATCTACTAGGGTTTCCATTGGGCGTGGAGTTATTCTGTAGAAACAAAAAAGCTGAAAAAATAAAATTACAATGACAAGGCTCCAAAGCCTTAGAAAAAATAAAGTTTCAGAAAGCGCCCGTTAACTGGGCTACCAAACATTTCTTCACCTCCCATATTTTGTAGAATGAAGGTGTTGTTGTATACTTGATTTATCATGAAACGACCAGTCTACAAAGAGTTAAACTTCATGTGTTTGCCTTTATCTTGTCTGAGGGCGTCCCATTTCAGAACCCAGTCACCAACCTGAAAATCATCCACCTTTGCCTTTCTATCAAAAGTGTCCTTGATCCGCTTCTGATGAGCTTGTGATTTATCCACTAGCTGGTCTATGAACTGCTAAAGTTCTACCAAGTCAAGCATTCTTCTTACCATATCATTTGATTCAGTTTTCTCTTCATGAAAAAATTTAGCCACTGGTAAAACTAGCTGAATAGGGAAAATGGCATCAGTACCATAGACTAGTTTGAAGAGAGAAGTTCCTATGGATTTCTTGTTAGTTACTCTGTCTACCCAAAGAGAAAACTTTAGTTTAGAATCCCAACTCTTTTGATTCTCCTCCAATAGCTTTCTGATGATTCTGATTAGACTCTTATTGGATGACTCTGCGAGGCCATTACCTTGAGGGTAGTAGGGGGTAGAATGTACCAATTGAATGCCCATTGATTTACACATGTCAACCAATGCATCAACTTTGAAAGCTGTTGCATTATCTGTTACTATCCTTTTTGGGCAACCGAATCTGCTCAGGATGTTCTCATAAAGAAATTTCATGATGACCTGATGAGTGGCATTCCTGGTGGGGATTGCCTCTATCCATTTTGTAAAATAGTCAGTCGCTACCAAGATCCATTTATGTTGACCACTATATGAAGGATTAATTTCACCTATAAAATCTAAACCCCACTGTTGAAAAGGACCATTCACTACAATCGGTCTCAGGGGTATAGATTTTAGTTGTTGTTTTCCTATGAATCTTTGACATTTATCACATGATTTCACAAAGGCACACACATCTGAAAAAAGAAAAGGCCAATAGTACCCAACCCTTAATATCTTATGACCTGTGGTCTTCCAGTAATGGTGTCCTCCACAAATACTTGAATGAAACTAATGTATAACTTCAACTGACTCTTCTTTGTCTAAACATCTTAGTAGTAAACCAACAAGATCTTTCCAATACAAAAGATTATTATAAATGCAAAATTTGATTGCTCTGAACTTAAGGGCTTGGGCTTGAGTCATGCTAAGTTCAGGAGGTTATGTCCAAAAGATCACAGTTTTCTTTTGTCAAAAGCTTGGCAAGGACTTGGCCTTTTACCAGCTTAGTGGGCTTCACTTCTATGTCGAACTTGATTAATTTTATGATCCATTTAGCTCTCTTCCCATCAATATCAGGCTGAATCAAAACATCCTTCATAGAGCATGAAGGAACATAGGCGACAACTTTTGCATGGAGGATATAAATTCTAAAATATTTTAAAGACTTGATGAGAGCATAATCTTGTTTTTCTATAGGATCATACCTTAGTTCAGTGTCTCTGAGTGTTTTGTTGAAAAAGGCCACTGGGTGATCAAGAATTTCATCATCTTTTTGTAACAAATCTGCTGCCACCATGTCATAGGAAGCAAAGGAAAAAATATAGAAGTCCTTGGTGTAGTCTGGACTGATTAGAGTGGGGGATTCCATGATAGCTTGTTTGATATCCTGAAATGAACTTCTTGCATTATCTGTCCACTTTATATTGGATCCCTTTTTTAGCATAGACTCTATGTGTTTTACTAACTCAGTGAAATTTGGAATAAATCTTCTAACAAAATTTATCTTACCGAGTAGAGATTGGATATCCTTTTTTGACCTTGGTATGGACAACCTCTGAATTTCTTCCACCTGGGCTGGATCAATTTTCACACCTTCTGCTGAAACGATGTGGCCTAGGAGCTTGCCTTCTTGAAAGAAAAATGGGACTTTTTGGGGTTCAATGAAATCCCGAACTATATGCACTTCAGAAATATTCTTTTCATATGCTTTAGGTACTCTTCATGTCTGTTGGAGTAAACTGTAATGTCATCAAGATATATGAGGACGAATTTGTCATTTTCTCCCACGAAGGCTATGTCCATGACCCTCGGAAAAGTGGCCCCGACATTCATCAATCCAAATGGCATCTTGGCGTACATGAAGGTACCCCAAAGAGTAGTAAAAGCAATCTTTTCTTGGTCATCAGAATGTACAGAAATCTTGTTATAGCCTGGGAAACCATATAGGAAAGACATGACAGTTGCCCCTGAAATTATTTGCAGCAAATGTTCCATCTTGGGTAGGGGATAGTTGTCTTTCTTTGAGAATTTATTTATATTTCTAAAGTCAACACATAACCTGATCTCACCATTTTTCTTTCTCACTATCACTAGATTTGAAATCCATTTAGAGTATCTTAAAGGGATTATGATTTTGGCATCAATAAGTTTTTTGATTTCTCTTTCAATTACAGGCAATAGGAGAGGACTGATAGGTCTGAGTTTCTATTTGAAAGGGATGGTGTCCTTCTCAAGGGGAATCTTATGTTGAATAACCTCAAGGTCATAGGTTTTGAGATCACTGTATTTCTAAGCAAAAACATCAGCGAATTCCTTCATAATGCTGCAATATTGAGACCTCTAATCAACAGTTAATTCAACAGGCTGATTTATGAATTTAGGCTGAATTTGGCTTCCTATGTTGTGCTCATGGACAACATGATCTTTCTCCTTCTTATCAGGTTTGCAGGGGACATCGTTATGATTGAAAATATTCTCAAGGGGTACCAAACCCCAAGGTATATAATTGTTGGGCAGTTGAACGATATCATGCTGGCCCATTTTTATTTTTATCTTAGGCTTCTTGGATTCCTTTACATTTTGATTTTTCTGGTCAATATGCATATCAAAAAATTCATCTACCACCTAGAGAAATCTACTAAGCTCATCATCATCTTCAAAAACTTTCCAATATTTAATATTGTCGGGTAGGGATGGCCTATATTTGACTTAGATTTCATAATTGAGTCTAGGAGGCATGGGAGGAATGAACAAACTGGATGAAATAGCGAGGGAATCAACAAGATGATTCATAGCTCTGGGTATATAAGAAATGTCAAAAATGGAAAAAAGTCCCTGATTTTCCATACCTCATCCCTGTAGGATTTCAATCTGACATGTTTTTCTTGGAAAGTACTATTTACTTGTTGTATGATGAGATCTGTGTCTCCAAACACTTTTAATCCTTTAATTCCCATCTCCTTGGCAGAATTTAATCCCAATAGAAAAGCTTCATACTCTACTATATTTTTAGTAGTTTTGAAATCAAGCTTAAAAGACAAATGCATAACCTCCTTCAAAGGAGAAATAAAAACTACACCTACACCTACTGAGTCTTTGGTACTGGAACCATCAAAGACCATGGTCTACATAGGAATACACTCTTCATCAATCTACTGATAAGTAGGCTTTGTGAGCTACAAAGGAGCTGGCTGAGAATCATCTATTTGAAGAATGCACGAGCCAAAGTCTATGTCTAAAGCATAAATGGGATGATTTACAGAATTTTTCCCATCACTAATGATGTAGGCAAGTTGATGCTCTCTATAAAGTCTCTTTAGCTCTTCTCCAAACACTGGGACTATGGCATACAAAAGATCCATCTGCAAGGTACCCCCCAGTATTTTTCTCCATGAACGTGACAAGAGGAGGCTGAACTTGGGTGGGATATCAGCCACTACAATGTCCATTACCATGTTTCTCATTGGTAATTGGGAAAGGTTTATAACAAGATCTTTTATGAGGCCGAGGCATCTGAATTTCCTCTAAGAGTCAAAAGAGAAGATATCATGATAAGGTTTTGTGACGTCAAGCCCAAGTTCATCCATCACTGCTTTAGGTATAAGATTGTGTGGCGCTCCCGAATCAAGCAAGCAGTTGTGAAGGATCTTGTCATGGATATTTAGGGATATGTAGAAGGGTGGACAAGAGTCATATTGATATTCTTCCATAGGTCCTATAGTAACTGTTGGCTTGTCATCTTGTAGGTTTACGTAATCAACAACTGGAGGAGTCTTCGGTTCAAGGGACTTCAAGATAGCAGACTTGAAAATGTCATTCTTCATTAGTTCATTCAATGGCATAGGTATTTTTACTTTTTGAACTTCTGATTCGAAATTGAAAGAGTATGATAATCTATCGAAAGTTTTTACCTCATTAGGAGGAGCTATGAGGATGACTTTCTCTTTGGCTTCGGGCTGCAATTTCTTTGCTGATGTTTTGTGAGAGTGGAGGTCTACTTTGCAGGAGAAGCAGTCTACTTGGCAGAAACTTCTTTCTTCTTCCCGGGAGTAGCAAGCAATGGCTTTGGAGCAGCAGTCTTAGATCTTAAATTGTAACCTGGTTGATCATCTATCTGATAAAATATTATTCAATGCTTGCCTCATGAATCTCTTTGTCCATTTGGGCTTCCTCATAATCCACTTGCGTCAAAAAGGAGGAATCATTTTCATCCCCAAAGAAATTGATGTCATCTTCTTCTTCAACTTCGTCATGAGGTAGCTCCTGTTCTTCTTCTAGGATTGAATTTTGGAAGGGGGCCATGATTCTTTGATCATCAGCTGCATTCTTGTCTCTTTGAAGGAGTTGGACCTATTGGTTGTTCCTTCTGTAAGGGAATGCATTGGGATTCCTGGGAGCATAAGCATTAGGCTCTTTAATTCTTTCTAGTTGTTGACTCTGAATTTTCAGTTTCGACATTTCCGAGGTCAAGTTATCCAACATCTTGGCCATCTTTTCCATTTTGGTATTTGAAGAAGAAGGGGGTTCAACAGAAGACTTCTTTCTCTCAAATTTTCCTTTAAGTTTATGAGATTCCATAATATTAGATTCAACCTCAAGAGCAAAATCTTGCATTAAAGCGAGTGTGGATGATCTTCTTTCTCTAAGGATTAATCAAAATTCTAGATCAAAAGAAGAAGAATATGTGATCTTTGTTAATGCATCAATTGGCTTGATCTCTACAAGGATATTGCCGAACATCTTATTGAATCTTTTGGTGAAGTCTGAGATCGACTCCCCATTTTCTCTTCTTAGATTTCCGAATTCAGAGATGTAATACAAAAGATCTCTTCTTTCTCCCCAGTGTTTCAAAAACACTTCATCTAACTGCTCAATACTTGTCACTGAATTTGCTGGTAGCTCCTTGAACCACTTCCTGGCATGGTGATGCAGCCGTGCCCTCGCTGGCACGTCCGCTCTCCTCAGGACCTTCTTTCGTTAACGGCCCGAAGAACTCAAAGGTTCTTTAGATTCCTTGTCGGGAATATTTCTCACCCATAGATTCTTATCAACGTGACTCCCCTTGGTTTACCTGTCGGGAAATCGAAACTCACAGCTTCGCGAGTCTTTGGTTGATCACTAGGCTCTTGGACCCCCGAGACCCGATGTGTCAGTCAACACTGACATCCTTTTTCCTCTATCAGAACTTCAACTCTTTCACGACACCAACCACTTGGTTCTCCAACTCTCGATAACCGATGTGTCGAAACGTCGATACACGTGTGGGCTGACTCTTCAACGATCCCTTATCTCGTCGGGACTTCGGATTTCGCAGGATCGTGAATCCTGACACCCACGTCTCGGTGCTTCTCGTTGCGAAACCCTGATAACCCACGTCACCAACTCCTGTGGCCCACACTGTTTACGTAACCGTCGGAATATCGCGTCTCGCGACTTCGCGACTCCCGTTACCAAAAATTCGACTCTTCTCTCGCGAAACCCCGATGGGAGATTTTGCGAACAATCCAACGGCCCTGGCTGGTTTGGATCAACGGTTCAATCTGTCCTAAGATTGAACCTCCAGAGAATATGACGCCGTATCACTCCTGCACTTCTCCAAGATCCAATGACTCCCAGTTTATCGCGAAACCTCCTCAAAGGATTTCAACCGTCCGTTTTCCTTAATGGATTTCTACGAAATGAACCAAGTACTTCCTCCACGAAGACTTGTTCCCCTGCTCGCCAACCTGCGATGCTTCTCTAAGACTTTCCACGACACTTCTATGCACTTATCCTTCGATGGATTTGAAGGCCTATTCCTCTTGAGCTCCTTTTCTTTGACTTCTCAAGTCCTTCTGAGAATGTCTTGCACGCACTCCTTGCGGCAATCTTCAACAGCGCTTAAGTGTTGAAGGAACTCGACTCTTCGCACCCGTGCAACAACATTCCTTCGTTATTCTGCTCAGAATCACAATTCTGAGACTTAGTTTGGCATACGCACTCTTTGCACGGCACTGTGCCTATCTGCACCTTCGAAGAAATGAGAACAAGAGTTATCTCTAATTGAACCCTTCTCTCGACGCACTCCTTGCGGACAAATTCGACTGCACTCCTTGCAGGAATCCTCTGGCTCAATTAGAGAAACAATTGAAACTCATTCACTCACCCTCTCAGACTTCTGTTCAACCATGAAATCACATACACAAAATATAAAAGAAAATGTATGACAGGAAGCAAATATTCATGAGCATAACATCAATACACAGACAATAGACACATAACCATGAATTTGAATCAAAGCTTTCTTCTATTAATTCAAATGTCTGTACATGGGTGTTCTTCATACATTTCTCTGTGTGCTCTTCTCTTCTTGCTCCTGACTACTTCAATAATAATCTTACAATGTACAAGGAGGGTGTCTATATCCCATTTCCCTCTTGCGCTCTTAAAGCTATCAAATATGAAATTAAATTCCTATCTACCAGCATTAAATCTATTAAATGTCGTCTATCTACATAAGGACATGAGCTATCCGCTCAAGGTCCATTACAATATACAAATGTTCCGTCTCTTAAATGGCTTCATTTAAGTTTTGCACAACAATCCCAAAGTATTTTCAAAAAATTGTGTTGGCTTGTCCAGCTGTCTTCCGCTTCCACGCTGGCTCGCTTGATGTGCTGGCGATGCTCCTGCATCATACTCCTCGGCTTGAAAAATTTCATGGGCTCTTGTCCATGAGCTCCTGCATGGTATGTCCATGCTTCTGTATCACTGCTTCACTCTCCCAACTGGCATCTTCAACTGGGTGATCCTTCCACTTAACCAGATACTCAAAGTATTCCTTTCTTTGGGTCTTCTTACCTACTTTCTTGTCCAGTATGCATTCCATCTATGGCTTCTCTGCAACTGGTAATTGTTTCACCCACTGGATCACTGACTCCTCAGTTCCATTCTTTACTTCTCCATCCCTATATGGGTATAAATCTGCAATATTGAATATTGGAGATATTCCGATTCCATCCGGCAACTCAATCTCATAAGCATTCTCTCCGAATTTCTTCAAGATTCTACATGGCCCAATTTTCTTCATTTTCATCTTGTTGTATGTTCCCCTTGGGAACCTTTCTTTCCTCAAGTGTGCCAGAATCAGATCACCAAATTCAAACTGAAGTTGTCTCCAATGTTGATCTGCTCTGCGCTTATACTCCTGATTTGAATCTATCAGTCGTTTCTTCACTCTACTGTGAAGTTCATTCATCGCCTCAGCGAACTCCTCTGCACTAGCGCTGCTAGTTACAGTTTGTTTTGAATCTCGCAATTCAGAGACTCCTCTCGGTTGCATACCATATACAACCTGAAATGGACTTTTCCCTGTACTCCAATTCACCGAATCGTTGTATGCGAACTCTGCCTGTGGCAATATGTTATCCCAGATGCTATGGTGCTCTGTCACCAAGCTTCTCAGCAAGTCTCCTAGACTTCTGTTGACCACTTCTGTTTGTCCATCCATCTGAGGATGATAAGAAGAACTAAACGCCAAGTTAGTTCCTAGCTTCTTCCATAAGGTCCTCCAAAAATGCCCTATGAATTTAGTATCTCCGTCCGAAACTATGCTTTTTGGCAATCCATGAAGTCGAATGACCTCCTTGAAAAACAGATTTGCGATGTGAGTCGCATCGCTGGTCTTCTGGCATGGAATAAAATGTGCCATCTTAGAAAACCTGTCCACGACCACAAATATGGAATCAACACCTCTTTGTGTCCTCGACAAACCCAATACAAAATCCATGCTAATCGCCTCCCATGGCCTCTCTGGTATGGGCAATGTATGATAAAGATCTGCATTTTGTTTCCTTCCCTTTGAATGCTGGCAAATTCGACATCTATCAACAAACTTTTTGACCTCTAACCACATCCCTGGCCAAAAGTATGATTCGTTCATCTTTGTGAATGTTTTATCATGGCCAAAATGTCTTGCTAATCCATCACTGTGCTTCTCTTTCAACAAGTTCTCCCTCATGGAGCATTTCGGAATACACAGTTTATTGCCTCTGAACAACAATCCTTCTTGGATCATATAATCTATTCAAGGGCTTCAATCTCTAAGAACTGGATTCTCGGCTGCTTCATACGCCTCTGCAAAATCTGCATCACCTGCGTACATGTCCCTGAGATTTTCAAAACCTAATGTTTTGATTTTGAATTCCTGCAGCAACAAACACTTCCTGCTCAAAGCATCAGCCACTTTGTTAGCAGTACCTGAAATATGCTTAATCACAAATGTGAAATTCTACATATACTCTACCCATTTTGCATGTTTCTGATTCAACTTCTCCTGTTGACTCAGAAACTGTAATGCATGATTATCACTGTACAGTACAAATTCTTTTTGGATCAAATAATGCCTCCACTTCTTCAGCGCCTGTATGATAGCATAAAATTATTTATCATACATGGAGTATTTCATTTTCTCCTCATCCAACTTCTCTCTGAAATATGCAATCGATCTGTCTTCCTGGCTCAAGACCGCTCCTATGGCAAACCTGCTTGCATCACATTTCACCTGAAATGTTTTTAGGAAATCCGACAACACCAAAACCGGTTGTTCCGTTATCTTCTACTACAATAGATTGAAGTTCTTCTCAACCTCTGTTGTCCAGTGAAAATGCTTATGCCACTTCTTCACTGTGTCCATCATCGCTGCGCTAATTCCACTGAAATTCCTGATGAATTTTTGGTAGAAACTAGCCAAACCATGGAAACTTCTCACCTCGAATACATTTCTCGGTGATGGCCAATTCTTAATTACCTCCACTTTATCCGGATCCATCCTCAACTCATTCAATGAAATAACAAAACCCAAGTATATGAGCTCTGTCTTCATAAATGAGGACTTCTTCATATTAATCAACAACTTCTCCTGATGTAGCTTCCTCATCACAATGGCCAAATGCTTCAAATGTTCAGCCTCTGATTTACTGTAAATCAGTATATCATCCAAATACACAATAACAAATTTCCAGATGAATTCTCTCAGGACTTCATTCATTAGTCTCATAAAAGTACTCGGGGCATTCGTCAAGACAAACGGCATGACTAGCCATTCATACAAACTTTTGTTTTTCTTGAATGTTGTTATCCGCTTTTCAAATCTATCTTTGAAAAATACTTTGCCCCACTCAGGAAATCCATCAAATCATCCATTCTTGGTAGTGGAAACCTGTACCTGATGGTTATCTTATTTATCACCCTCGAATCAGTACACATTCTCCATCCTCCATCCTTCTTTGGACTGAGTACTGTCAAAACAGCACACGGGCTCAAGCTTTCCTTGACCAGCCCTTTATCTAACAGTTCATGTACCTGCCTTTTAACCTCTTCATTCTCTTGTGGCGTTAACCTGTACATGGCTTTATTCAGCAAAATAGCTCCCGGTATGAGGTCTATGTGATGACTCACACTTCTCATCAGTGGAAACGAATGGGGTAATTCATCCACTATGATATCAGCGAACTCTTCCAGCAGTTCCTGGATCTCATCTGGTAAGTCATCCACTCTTGTGCTAGTCAGAACAATCCTCGGCTTTCTGACCACAAAGAATTATGGATCTTCCTTCTTTTCCATCTCCGTAAGAAGTTCCTTCCCACTCATGAGAAGTATTGTGTTGCTTACCTCCGACTTCACCTCCTTATCCTTTATCGGAAGCAACATATGGGTTCTCCCATTCTTCTCCAGGGTATATTTGTTCATTCTCCCATCATGAACCACATTTCTGTCATTTTGCCATGGTCTACCCAACAATAAATGACATACATCCATGGGAATAACATCACAGAGTACTTTATCATTATACCCACCTATCTTGAATTCAACTAAACACTATTTAGTGACACTCACCTGATGTCCCTTCTGTAGCCATGAAACTTTGTATGGACTTGGGTGATCAGTCGTCTCCAGTTCCAACTTCTCTACCATCTCAGTTGAAACGAGATTATATATGCTACCACTGTCCACAATAACCTTGCATACCCAATCCTTAGTTTTGCAAGCTGTCCTGAACAGTCTGGTCCTTTGAGCTGAGTCCTCCACCTCTTTTCCGGGTGTTAAGAGAACCCTACACATCATCAACGACCTTCCACCTTCTATGTCTTCAGTCTCAACATATCGCTTCTGTGCCTCAGCGATGTGAACTTCCCCAACGTCCTTCTTCTTCTCTGGACACTCAAATGACCTGTGCCCATTCTTCCCACATGTGAAACATGTGATTACTCCTCCTCGGCCTCTTCCTCTTCCTCTGGTACGAGGAAAATTGTTTGCGTCAGCATAATCTCCCTTCTGCTCATTATGTTGCCCTCTATGTTCAACATAGGGTCCTCGCTTTGAGGTTCCACCTCTTTCAACTTTACCCTGAGGTTTATTCCATTCCTCCTTGGGCTTCTGATACTTATCCTAGGCAACTGCTTTGCCTCTGGGATGAATCCTGCCTCACCCTCGCTGACCTTGCTTTTGTTTCAGCTTCTCCTCGGCTTTCAGAGCCATCTGGTAAGCATCCTCCACCATCCTGATGGTAACCATGCTTAATTCATCCTGAATGTCATATCTCATACCATTCAGATATCTAGCAACCTTCTCATCATCGCTCTCCAGATGACCTACTCTGATGTTCAGTCGATAGAATTCCTCAGTGTATTCTTTCACTGTCATCAACTTCTGTCTCAGGTTCTGCATCCTCCTGAACAGAGTAATTTGATAGTCTCTTGGGATGAACTTCTCCTTCATCTTCGCAATCATTCTATCCCAACTCTTAATCTTCTGCTTGCCTTTGCAACGTCTGTCAGCTTGTAACTCATCCCACCATAATGCTGCATGTCCTTTCAAGCGTGTGACAGTGTGTCTGACCTTCTTATCCTCTTCGATATCCTCATAATTTAAGTAGGTGTCAAGAGCTCGGATCCAATCCAGTAGCTCTTCTGCATCCAAATTTCCCTCGTAAACTGGAATGTCCATTTTCACCTTTGCACCCATTTTGGATATGGCTCTAATCAATCGCTCAGTTGAGGCATCCTCGACTGCAACTTCTTCCTCGCGTTTAGCCTCTATTTCGCTGTCAGAATCACTCAGATCCCCTGCACTAACTGTGCATCTTTGTGCTGTCTCCATATCCTCGAGTCTTTCTTGGAGATCTCTCATCTGTCTCTCCATTTCTGTATTTCCTACTGGCCTGCCTCTTCTTCTCACCTCCCTATCTTCTGGATCAGGTGATTGTCTTTCTCTTCTGGGCGGCATGGTGAATTCCTTCTTCTTATTTTCTACAGAAAGAAAAGAACTTCCCGCTCTGATACCACTTGATGCAGCCGTGCCCTCACTGGCACGTCCGCTCTCCTCAGGACCTTCTTTTGTTCATGGCCCGAAGAACTCAAAGGTTCTTCAG
Source organism: Picea sitchensis (assembly GCA_010110895.2). Lineage (NCBI taxonomy): Eukaryota > Viridiplantae > Streptophyta > Pinopsida > Pinales > Pinaceae > Picea > Picea sitchensis. The sequence continues at coordinate 161,491 of SNQJ01S0019839.1, forward strand.
ATTCCCTGTCAGGAATCTTTCTCACCCACAGATTCTTCTCAATGTGACTCCCCTTGGTTTACTTGTCGGGAAATCGGAACTCGCAGCTTCGTGAGTCTTTGGTTGATCACTAGGCTCTCGGATCCCTGAGACCCGATGTGTCAGTCAACGCTGACTTCCTTTTTCCTCTATCAAAACTTAGACTCTATCACGACTTCGCTGCTTATGACACCAACCACTCGGTTCTCCAACTCTCGATAACCGATGCACCGAAACGCCGATACACGTGTGGGTTGACTCTTCAACGATCCCTTATCTCCTCAGGACTTCAAATTTCGCGGGATCACGAATCCTGACACCCACGTCTCGATGCTTCTTGCTGTGAAACCCCGATAACCCACATCACCAACTCCTGTGGCCCACACTGTTTACGTAACCGTCGGAATATTGCGTCTCGCGACTTCACGACTCCCGTTACCAAATCTTCGACTCTTCTCTCGCAAAACCTCGATGGGCGATTTCGTGAACAATCCAACCGCCCTGGCTGGCTTGGATCAACGGTTCAATCTGTCCTAAGATTGAACCTCCGGAGAATATGATGTCGTATCACTCCTGCACTTCTCCAAGATCCAAGGAATCCCTGTTTATCGTGAAACCTCCTCAAAGGATTTCGACCATCCATTTTCCTTAATGGATTTCTACGAAATGAACCAAGTAATTCCTCCATGAAGACTTGTTCCCTTGCTCGCCAACCTGCGACGCTTCTCTGAGACTTTCCATGACACTTCTCTGCACTTATCCTTCGATGGATTTGAAGGCCTATTCCTCCTGAGCTCCTTTTCTCTGACTTCTCAAGTCCTTCTGATAACGTCTTGCACGCACTCCTTGCGGCAATCTTCAACAATGCTTAAGTGTTGAAGGCACTCGACTCTTCGCACCCCTGCAGTAGTAGTCCTTCGATATTCTACAAAGAATCGCAATTCTGAGACTTAGTTTGGCCTGCGCACTCTTTGCACGGCACTGTGCCTATCTGCACCTTCAAAGAAATGAGAACAAGAGTTATCTCTAATTGAACCCTTCTGTCGACGCACTCCTTGCGGACAAATTCGACTGCACTCCTTGCAAGAATCCTCTGGCTCAATTAGAGAAACAATTGAAACTCATTCACTCACCCTCTCAGACTTCTGTTCAACCATGAAATCACATACACAGCATATAAAAGAAAATGTATGACAGGAAGAAAATATTCATGAGCATAACATCAATACACAAAGAATAGACACATAACCATGAATTTGAATCAAAGATTTCTTTTATTAATTCAAATGTCTGTACATGGGTGTTCTTCATACACTTCTTTGCGTGCTCTTCTCTTCTTTCTCCTGACTGCTTCAATAATAATCTTACAATGTACAAGGAGGGTGTCTATATCCCGTTTCCCTCTTGCGCTCTTAAAGCTATCAAATCTGAAATTAAATTCCTATCTACTAGCATTAAATATATTAAATGTCGTCTATCTACATAAGGACGTGAGCTATCTGCTCAAGGTCCATTACAATATACAAATGCGTCGTCTCTTAAATGGCTTCATTTAAGTTTTGCGCAACAATCCCAAAGTATTTTCAAAAATTTGTGTTGGCTTGTCCTTCTGTCTTCTGCTTCCACGTTGGCTCGCTTGATGTGTTGGCGATGCTCCCGCATCACATGGCCATCCAAACTCTGCACAAAAATTATGGTCCAAACATCTTCTTCTGAAATGTTAATGTTCTCAGCATAAGCATAAAAATCTTTTATATGTTCTTCAACAGTATAATCCCCAGATCCAGTAAACTTTGGCATATATTTCTGATAATCTCCTGTTGTCATGGCTTATAAGGGATTGGGTAACACAAGAGGGGCATACCTATTTGATAAGATTTGTTCCATCTTGGTCAAAGGGACAACCATGGCAATCTTAGGGGATGATGTAGAGGAAGAATCTTCAGAATATGAAGGCTGAAATGGGATGGGTGAGCTTATAAACAATGGTTGTCTTAATTCACTGCGGAATATACCCTCTATAGGCTTAGTTGGTGAAGAATTAAAAGAAGAGGAAGAGTCATTTTGCTGAGGGGATCCTACAACTTCTTCTCTCAAATGGGATGTAATAACATGCTCAGAAATATAATCTATAACATCAAAGGAAATTGAAGGCTCCTCACCCTTCAAACTTTTCGACACAATTTCAATTTTCTAAGAACTAGAAGTTTCAGCAGAAGGGGACATGACAAGAGGTTCTTTAGATACAAAAGAAGAGATGTTTGTTGAAATACCTGGATTAGATGCTCTTGTAGATCCAAAAGTTTGTCTTTGAAAATATTTTCCCCTTCTGATGGTCTTCTCAAGATCTGGAACTGGTGTTTCCAGTGGTCTTTCTTGGTTTTCCCTGGTGTGAGCTCTTCTCGGAGCCACTTCGTTCCAATGGAGTCGCTAGATAGATGTTTACAACCCAAAAATGTGTCCAAACTTTGTCTCTCATCAAAGTTGGATCTTGTTGTCTCCCAGGGAAGCTAAGCTTCAGTCTCCTTTCCCCAGCAACGACGCCAATTTGTTATCACTCTAGGAAACTCTCCTAGGTTGTATGTCAGAGATGCCTGGTAACATAATCTTTTTGGTAATTATTTTCTCAATAATAAGTGTGGGTTTGGATCAAGATAAATATCCTAATCTCTAGATTGTACCTTCAAGAAAATCTAGCTATATTCATGCAATACAAGGCCTTCAAGAGCTATTATCAGATAGGTTTGTAAAACAAATGGATAAGAAAACCAATCAGTTAACCAGAACATACATAGGAAATATATATGATGGGTCAACAAACTAGCCAAATATGCTTATGATTCTTGCTTAACAGTCAAAAGTAAGATGACAGTTACCATGGCACCATTAAACATAGACAAAATAACAATTTCAGCTCATATGCATAGACAAAGATGAAGGAGAGTCTGACAATAGAAAATGAAAGAAGCTTGCAGGCTTAATATATTAAAAAAAGTGTCTTTCATACAAAAATAGTAGATTATAGAACTCAAAATTGAACCCTGTGTTCATCATATGTTCTTGGCTTTATAGCATTTTACAAACAGTTTCTGGATCCTATATTACTGGATCAAACTTTTCCAAATATAGAAAATCAATAATTGTTTTATGTAGACTATATCAATTCAACTTCTCGATTGCTCTTTAAGTTCTTTAGATTCTATGCAGGTGTAGTAAGCCTTCTGAGGCTACTAGATCTCATGTGATATGGGAGGAGTCGAGCTTGACACCTGTTGACAGTCAACAGTCTTATCTCCTTGACAATAGCTAACCATTTCTTACCTTTTTTGTCTTTAAACAAACACTTGATAAAGATGTCATTAAATATCTGCCAACGATTGGAACCATTTTTGAGTCTTTTGAGCAAGAAAAACTTGGATATGTGCAAAAACATTAGCTTTCTGCCTTATCAGTTCTTTCGGTAGTTAGGGAAAATGGAATTCGAGTCAATTAGCTACCGAAAGATCTACTTTCGGTGGCTAATGAACAATCGATATGTTCTCCTAAGCCACCAAAACCTGAGATTATCAAAATTTCAAAAATACCCTTGTCTCAGCTCAAAAATGCCTCAGGCATAATCTTTTTAGGTTTCTCTATATTGCTCAATATTTGTGGGGTTACTGGCTGCTTTTGGTTCATTGCATTGAACTGCCACCTCTGCAAGGGTCTAAAGAGAAGCATGAGCTTGGTGTTTTGAAGCCATTGATTTTTTCCTCAAATCCCTGACCTTTTTCTTCAAACCCTGGGCTACTCTTCATAAGATGTTGTAGTCATTTACAATCTTGTTTTTCTTTTTCTTCTCCTTTATGATTTCATGGGCTAGTCTTTCCAAAGATGATTTTTTTTCTGCAAATTTTTTTGATAGGGTTTCATACCTGGTTTTTACTACCCTTTCAAGTACCTCTTGCTCGGATAGCTTCTTCTTAAGCTTCTTGATTTCCTTTGATTTATTCTTCTTCACTCGTTTGCTGGATGAGGCCTCTACAACTTGTGGCTCTTGTTCTTCTTGGGGAGTAGGTGATGGAAGGTTCTCATAACTTTCTATGTATATGTCCACAAAAACAGAGTTGTCATGCCTTGTGGTAACTGAATCCTCATGCCCTGTTTCCAATTTTTTCTCTTCATATTCTGAGTCTGAGTAAGGGAGTTTGAGAACGTTTTTGTTCACTGGGACTTCACTAATATCTTCTTCCTCATCGTTAAAATTTATTTTCTTTTTCGTTTTGCTCAACTTAGGGGAAGGAGAGGGTTGATTGACTGGGGTTGGAGAGATAGCTCTTCTCCTTCTCTTTCCACTTCTGGGAGTGGAGGATTTCTTGGAATGAGGACTCTTTTTTCCCTCTGGATGAACCTCAGTCTGGAAATCATTCCAGAATAGGAAATAATTCCATTCTTTACCCTTTCTTTGCAACAACTCACAAACCAATAGTTTGATTAAACTATGGTGGGACAATCTACCTGCAACTTGAATGGGTTTGGCCTTTACTTGATGAGCCATCTTGGATAAGATTCGGTGGAGAAAATAGGGCAGATTAAGTGGGCTTCTACCTGTCAAATGGTTTTTTAAGTTTCAAATGATAAATCATCACCCTATTGTATTGCCCTTCATAGGTTATATAAACCATTATAGCCATCAATAACTAGTGCCATTTTTCTTCAAGGAAAGATACAGGAATATCTTTCTTCCAAATCAAACCCTTGTGTTTTGTATCTTTCTTCCAAATCAAACCCTTGTGTTTTGGTTTTAAATAAGTCCTGAACTCAACATTCTTAATCAAAGTGGTTTTAAACCATTTCTCTTCAGTCGTGGGAATCTCTTTGACTTCGTCTATGAGGGCTTCATCAATTTCGAATTCATCCCAGCCGATGATTGCTTTCTTTCCTTCGAAATTTAGAGCAAAAGCCTCTGCCACCTGCTAATGAAATCTCTGTAATTTTTTACAAAAATTGTAACACCCTGCGTCCTTGAACATTTGACATACCTCGAGATGGGATTCTAGGTAACCGATATCGTTAATCTCCTTCCTCAGTATCGATGTTCCTTTCCTCATTTTCCACGACATTTTCTCACACCTGTGATCGCAGGAGTGGATTTTGGGTAGAGTTAGAGTGCGTAAACTAAGTGATAATTGGCTCGGTTGAGCTAAAATTGAGATAACTAGGGAGAGTTTTTGAATCGTAGCACTGATTGTAAGGAGTGCGGCGAAATGGTTGATGATGTGCAGAAGTCATGGAGAATAATTTAAATCAATGGGAAGTACAACGACATATGACTTAATGATATATCAATCAGGATAGATTCACTCATATCATAGTGGGATCAACTTTCCGGTCGTGAACAATTCCTTCTCCAGTCCTTTCGGCAGCTTCTACAATCATGGAAACGTCGAACCCATCGTTTGAAATGTGTGATATGACGTGCTTGGTTTTTACTTGCTTCAACGATTTCAGTGGCTAAAATGGCCCTGGATTTCTTTATTTAAGCTTCTGAAAGCTAAGGCTTTCGGTGGCTAATGAATAATCGGTATGTTCGCCTAAGCCACCGAAAACTGAGATTTGAATTTGGTCAAACACAAACTAAATGAAATTTTACTTAAACCTTATTACATGAGTAAAGCTTTGAAAAATGAACCTTTAAAAATTTAAAAGGTACCTTTTTTAAAAGACTCCCTATCACCTAAAATGAAAAATATCGATTGATTTATTTGAGGAGATAACAGATATGAAACTAAATCAGTAGTGGAAATAACTCATAACAAAAGACAAAATAACACATTTGGCACCATAAATTTTGGGCAATGCCCCTTGAAGAATAAACGGGAAAAATGATTGTTTAAGGAGATAATTCTTATTGAGCTCAGAGAAGTTTCATATCAGAGTTTACAATAGCAAGTAACAATAGCAATAAATTATACAAATATGTGCCAACATACTTCCTCAATTTTCGTGCTAAAAACAACACAAAACATACCTCATTTTCTACAATGTACAGTCCCTTCAACAAAAAATACAATCTCAAATTATATGCTCTTAAATAGTGATGTTCTACACTAGTTTTGTACAACAAGACACTTAGAAAATCGTTCCATCCTCTTGCCTCTATTTTTGTGTCTCTATGCAACTATACGACCTCTAAAAAAATGATGTATGACCTCTTTTCTAACTGTTGTCAACTCAACATTTAATGCTGCAATTTCTAGAAAAGCATGCCTTCTTCTCCTCTTGGAAATTGTGTCCTCCTTCAGTTGTACAGAACCTATACTTCCTTGGAAATCATGCCCCTGCTATAGCTATAAAAACCTCTGTATTTACTTTGGAGAATGCACCCTCCTCTTGTTGTTACTCTCACTTCATGAGATCAATCTCTCTCTTGATAAAAGTGACTCTTCACCTTCTCTCTCAAGCTCTCCTTAAAGTGTGTGCGCTCTCTCTCCCTCAAGAGTTTCCTTTAAGAAATTTTGAAATGTAACTCTTCTAACCCTTGATATCCCTTGAGTGACTCTTCACTTTCCCTTGATATAAATGGTCAGAAATTAATCATTCATTGAGGTCACTTAAGTCACTAAAGTGACCCATAACATCATAAAGTCACTTTTACATTTAAAAATTAAAAGACCCAACTTTATAAAATCACTTTATAAAGTTACTTTATAAAAACACATTACAAAGTCACCAGGGAGAAATGTGCTCAATCACTTCCGCATGCTGGGCATTGCCTATGCAGAATTATCTCCAAGCTACCAATTATAACCCTCCCTCTTAACGAGAGAGGTACTTTTGGTATCACCACCAGAATCCGCCTTCAACTCATCAATTATCTTAGCTACTCTTCATGTTTTAAAAGTCTCTGCTCCCTCAAAACATGAAGCTACTACTCCCACTGCATCAGAAGCCTCTGTTTCTATCTCTATTGTTCCACAAACTGAATACATGTTCCTAGGAGACTGCACACTCTCCTAAGAATCCATATTTGTCGACTCATGCCAGTTTATTCCTATGAGAGTCCTAGAAGAGGACTCATTCCCTGGTATCAACTCTCTCTCCCATGCAACCTGCCCACTCTCCAACACAAAATCTAAATCCAGAAATCCTCTGGACTCCAACAAAGTTTGATCCAACAACCTATACAACCTCTCATACCTGACACCAAAAATCACTGTTGTGTTTAAAGTAGCTCCCTCTGGATATAGAAATATCCTTCCACAGTAGAATTCCACTCCAAATCCATCAAACTCTAGAGATGACACTGAGAGTAAGTTAACCATCATCTTTGGAACATACAATACTCCAAAAACCTCTATAAATCCTCATGACTCTATATGGAATCTAAAATTTCCTACCCCCTTCACTGCAAGCTATGGGCTAGTACCAACACCCACACAACAATATGATTCTTTTTCTAAAACACTTAGGAACACTAACCTCAACCTTGGCATATGTCGTGAAGCTCCATTGTCCACTAACCACACTTCAATTTCCTCAAAAACTAGGAAACCATTTCCCAAGGGACCAATAATGAGAGAAAACTACCACTCATGTCTCTCAACAAACCCTGCAATCTATCTTGATGCTAACACCTCTGGTTCCAAATTCTTCTCCTTCTTGTTAGGACAATGACTAGTGTAGTTTCCAATCTTGTGACATGCAAATCATCTCATCGTTCTCATGTCCTTCTTCTTCTCATTTCTCTTTCCCAAAAGAGAAACATTCTCTTCCTCTGCACCATACACTTCCCTCTCCTAATACCCCTACTATATCTCCTCTTGTGTAAAGTCATCCCACAATCTTCTCCAGTCAGGGAGCTTCTCTCTCACCATGTTGTTGGGAAATAATACCCTACGGACTAGCAAACTAGGGTATGATTTGCATGCAGATTTTGACCTTAAAGAAATGACCTTTTAACCTACCACCCCAAAAATTAAACCCCTCTTTCAAGACACATGCATGGAAAGGAACTACTAACCTTTTTACTGATGTTTGGTGTAGATCCTCCGTTGCGCTTTGCTCGCTTCCTTGCACTGCTCCTTCCAAAGTTAACCTGCAATCAAGACAAAACACTATGCATGCATGCTATTTCTCTACTTGAGGGTTAGAAATTAAGCGTAAATTATACAAATCATAGATAACTCATGCATTTGGGATGGGAAAAGTATTCTTTTTATTATTTTCAAAATGAATCAAATTACAATCAAAGTCGAGACCGGCCACCGCTCCTTGATCCTGATCCTGGGCTCCTCCTCTTCTTTGTCCTCCAATTGCTTTGCGTTAATTCTCCTTAGCCTTGAGGAAAGGATAAAGGGTTGGGACAAATGGACTTGGAAATTGGGCAGAGTTTCTTTTCTATATTTTTCCTCCTCCAAATAGTACCCCTACCCCTTCTTTTATAGGCTAGAAGGATCTAGGGTTTTGGACAAACTCTCGGCCATGCATGGCTAGGAGTTTCAGTTAACTGACCCATAGATTTTTGTCCCGTCGGCAACTTTCCTGTTTTTGTGCTTTGTTAGGTAAACACAGGCTGTAGTAGGCCTGCCAGCATTCCAACGCGTGCAGTAATAGGCCTGCCAGCGTTCCAACACGTGCAGTAGTGGGTTAGGGCACGTGTACCTTCACCCAAGAGGATTTTCAAAGAGGTTTTTCAGCAGATGTTTTGGCAATGAAGGGATATGAGTTGGCCTGATGCCAGGTAAGCATGTATGGTGAAATTTAGGGTTATAATAGATGCCTCCTAATGTGTGAGGTCAGAAGAACATCTGATGGCCGAAGCACATCACCAATTCTTTACTAATCTGTACTGATATGCTGAATGAGTGAGCCCAAGAATCAGGATTCAGGAGGTGTCGTCTGCAAAATAACAAATTTCTCACCGAGGCGAGCATACCCATGCTCGGGATAAAATAGAACCATGGCTACCAATCAAATACACTGTAGATCCATGTCAGATAACTATAAAAAGTAGCCGCGAATAATACAGAGTGGAGCTACATCTCAAAATCAGAAAGATATACATATAAAGCATCCATCTCCCAGAAGCTGATTCGGCCTGATGGCTATACTTCGGAGCTCGAGAAAAAACTTCAAAATCTTCTAAACTCGGGTAGGAGTGTAATATGAGTGTACGACTGCACTACCCATAGGTCTTCGATGACTCGTCGGTTATGGACTTGATAATCTTGATGATCAGACTGAAGGCTTCAGTGATTTCGAACAAAGACTTGATTGGACGTTCAGGATGGCCGGGTATGCGGACAAGAGACATATTGTAGAGGGGATGAATCAGGCTCAGTGGAAAACTTCCCTTGGATAATAGCACGACAAATGAGAAGACTCAGGCAACATATCTGTTAATCATAAGTCTACGAAGGAGGAGGCAACACAAACTCTCCATATGTTTGGAAGAGTAACCAAACGGTGGAGGACACAACTATATATAGCGAGCAAAGCTTCCTAAGGTCGTACTACATCCCATATCCTGATGAATCAAACAGACAGATGTTCTTTATCCAAGGGCGACTCATTATGTTGCCAATAAAGAAAATACTTTTCCCATCCTCTTTTTGGGGTATA
>SNQJ01S0019839.1:184432-235445 GCA_010110895.2 Picea sitchensis
TTAATGGTGCAATTTCTAGAAAAGCATGCCCTCTTCTCCTCTTGGAAATTGTGTCCTCCTTCAGCTAGACAGATCCTCTTCTTCCTTTGAAATCATGCCCCTCGTCTAGATGTATGGACCTCACTCTTTCCCTTGGAGAATGCTCCCTCCACTTGCTATTGCTCTCACTTCATGAGATCAATCTCTCTCTTGAGAAAAGTGACTCTTCACCTTCTTGCTCAAGCTCTCCTCAAAGTGTGTTCCCTCTCTCTCCCTCACGATCTGCCTTTAAGAAATTTCAAAATGAAAATATTATCACCCTTGATCTCCCTTGAATGACTCTTCACTTTACCTTGAGATCAATGGTCACAACTTAATCATTCGTTGAGGTCAATTAAGTCACTAAAGTGACCCATAACATCATAAAGTCACTTTTACATTTAAAAACTAAAATACCCAACTTTATAAAACCACTTTATAAAGTTACTTTATAAAATCACTTTATAAAGTTACTTTATAAAAACAAATTATAAATTCACTAGGGATAAATGTGCTCGATCACTTCCGCATGTTGGGTGTTGCCTATGCAGAAGTACCTCCAAGCTACCAATTCTAACAGATAGGTGATCTGTAGGTGATAATGACCTAATTATTGGGTGGAAAATAACATTATAACAGATTCCCGCTAAAGTGTGAGGTGAAAAGAGGTGTCTGATGGAAAAAACACTTTATAAATCAAGTCACATCGCTTTTGGAAAAGAATCTTGGAGAAGAGCATCGCTATTCCTACAGAAAAGGATTCCTGAGGTGGGCATATCCATCCTCGATAAGAAAGATAAGAGCATAGCCGCCATAAATACACTGCAGATCCATGCATGACACAAGTGATGGGATGATGGCCACAAACAAATACACCATGGATCCATTAAGAACCAATCATGACTCTAACATGGCCATGCAAGTATACATTGTGGATCCATGCAAGACGCAAGTGAAATCATAGCCACAAACTAGTACAAATGTGGATCTATGTCACATCATACAAATTAGTGAGGTGAATCAATAACTGAGCAATATGTAAAGTGCTCATGAATATTCTCCATCACAACTTGGGAAAGAATGTCATCTAACATAAGGGTGATATTTCCCAAGGTATTCGTCCTTAATCCAAATCATATGAATATACAACATGCAAATAAATGAGCTAAATTCAAGCATGGTAGAAACCGTCTTATTACTAATCATTAAGGTATATCGTTAACATATGCAAGGGAATCCACCGATGATGATCATGGAACCCAAGATACTTATTACAATCTACAAAATGTGAATAAAGGATTTGATGTTGAACAATCATAAATTCATTCGACATAAGACAATGATGTAAACCCATTGTCAAAATGCAAGGGGACCTTCCACTAATGTCTGCAAGTTCCAAGGTACTGATGGATTTATAGATTTCAATCATGGATAATGAGTTGGAGTCAACCAGGTGAAATCCATCGAAGGAGGGCCTTGATGTATCCTCCATCAATCAACATGAAATGGGTAAAGATATATGGTGTTAAAATCATGATAACGGAGAACAAATGACATAGGGATAGCTGGGGGAAAGAGGAAAAAATGGACTGTAGGAGGATGACGTAGGGATAATTCCCTTGAACAAATATGCATGACAAATGGCTTGACTCATAAGTATTAACTAAGATGAATACCATAATAACTGGTCATGTGACATAATGATGGGAATGGAGGTCAATGGGAGATAATGGATGAATCGACTATTGTATGTAATGATAGAACATGTACATTGTTCAAGGGAAACTCAAAGTAGTAATGACTGTCAGATAATGAATATAACAAGATGGAAAAAACCTCTAAAAATTCCCAACCATGATTGGCGAGTACCTATTTCTAGTTTTATGAGATTTAGGAGGATAACAGATGCTCAGTATAGCTCATCTTATGATGAGTCGGTCGACATATTTTTAATGAACCTGAAGAAGGAGGTGTTCGGTCCCATGTGTGGGTCCTTTGATGTAAATTTTAACAAGCCCAAATAAGGTAAAATCGATGGCCTTTTCTTATTTAGAGAGTTTGAAAAGGTCATAAAGAAAACTCTATATACTTACCTATGGATTTTTATCGAGCCTAGGTAGGTTTTTTCTCACCAGTGTTTTTAGTTTTAGGGAGTTCGAAAAACTTAATGAAGACTCCAGATGGGTACTTTTATCATAAATTTAGTCTCTTGGGCCTGAAAAAGTATAAACAAATACCTAGGAGAACTCTTCTAACCATGATTGATTAGAGTATTCATTTTTTGTTATTAGTCTAACGAGGCTGAAAAAGTGGTAAATTATCACTCGAAAGATGCACGTTCTAACCTTTTAATGAGTGTGAAAGGAAATAAGCTCACTCGACAATATTTTCACATTTAGAGAGACTAAAAATATCTTAAAGGAAAATACAAAGAGTTAATTTTTCATATATATTTTACGAGTCCAAAAAAGAGATAAAATTATACTCGATAACCTATTCTGATGTATTTGCGAGGAAGAGAAAGAAAAAAGACTAAGCTTGGTAACCTATTCTCATGTATTTATGAGCACAAGAAAGAACAAAGACTAAGACCAATAACCTATTCTCATGTATTTACGAGCACAAGAAAGAACAAAGACTAAGCTCGATATTGGTTTCATTTTTACACAAGCTTGAAACAATGTAAAACTATGCTTGGGTAGGTTTCATTTTTTCGCAAGCTTGAAACTAGAAAAATGATGCTCGGAACTGGTTTCATTTGTTCGTGATCTTGAAATTGAAAACCAACTGTGCTCGAAACTTCCCAATGTAAATTCCAAAGGTGGTTGGTTGGTACTTTTCCCCTATATTGAGAAGCTAGCGACTTAACTCCAGTATGATAACCAGAGGCTGGAGACATGCCCCCCAAGTTTCGTTGCATCTTCCAATTCTTATATTATTTCCATTTTCTGAAGAAAGAGGATCAATTTTCATAGGCATATGAAATGAATATTTAGTGATGAGTTCTTATATAAGATTTGACACAATAGGAGAGAAACTATTTCACTTTTTAATGAGTTTGTCATAGGAAAAGAACTATGCTCGACGATGATTTTCATTTTTTAACGAGCTTGAAATTGAAAATAATGTATGCTCTTTGTTGGGTGGGATACCTAGATCTCTGTTTCATTTTTTAATGAGATTGACCAAGAAATGGGAAACATTCTCATGACTATTTGTTTCATGTTTTAACGATCTTGACATAGGAAAAGAACTATGTTCATCGATCAGTTTCATTTCTTAATGAGCTTGAAATCGAAAATAAAATTGAAAATAAACTATTCTCTTTGGTGGGTTGGATTTCCATACCTCTGTTTCATTTTTAACGAGATTGACATAGAAATCGGAACTATTCTTGTAGCTATCACCTTGATCATGGATTCCAAGAGGACAATCCTCTGGAAGGAATACATGTGAAGGGACAAATCTCGATCATGGCTTCCAAGACGACAACGCTTTGGAACGAATACATGTCAAGGGACAAACCTTGATCATGGCTTCCAAGGGATCTTTGCGAGACATAGAACAACACTATGGAAGGAATACATGTCGAGGGGTGAGATAGGGGTAGGGATATTGGGATCTAAAATCCCTATCAAATAGATCACCATGTCAACTACCATATTGAAGTCAGAACAAGGGAGAGATTCCTTCTCATGTGGAGTTGAATGCATGGGATAGGTTGCCACATAATTGACCTGCGGCGGGTCAGATGATGCTCGAATATAAGGACCATTTAGGGAAGAATTATGGTTTTCCATCATATGAGGGCCAATGAATGAAATTTGGTCTATGGTCACTATGTGTCAATTATGATGAAAACACATCACTCGAAAGAGTGTGGACACAAAATATCTCATGGCATAAACATAGTCTCTCCCAAGGAGAAAATTAAATTCCAACGGGTCGTGGACTACCATCACATCAATGTAGACCATTTCCCCCCCCCCAAAGTAACAGGAAACTAAGGAAGGATCCCTAAATGTTAATTAACTCTTCTGTTAAAATCCAAGATATTTTGAGTCACTGGTGTAAGCTAAGGTGAACCAAGAGCTTGCCAAGAATTCGAGGATAGGATGCTAACATAATCTCCTTTGTGTATTATAGTTTTAGGAATATTCTACCACAAACTTTGATAGTTACTTGGAAAGGATCATAAGAAGGAAGATAAGGTTCTGTGAGATAATTCCAAACAATGGTAATCACATTTCTTGGAGGGGGTGTCATTGGAATGGTTTGAATTCCTCCTAGTCTAGAGGAATCCACAGTGGAAAGAATGAGCTGAGCGACATCCTCACTCTTCAAAGGAGGAGTGGGATCGACTGATGGGGATATTGAATCGATCACTTGATGGACTGGATCAATCGAGGAGGTACTCATATCGGTCACTTGGGGTTTCACTCTTTAATGGAAGAGTGGGATCAACCAATGAAGGAATCAGATCAAACAAATTAGCAACTGGGTCAATAGAGGATGAAACCAAATTGACCACTTGATCAACTAGACTAATTGAGGAGGCAACTGGATTGAATAGTTCATCAACTAATTGTGGGTTGGGAGAGATTTTATGGTAAGTTGTTTGAAGTTGTTTCTCAGCATCAACAATATTTTTCAACAAATATGAAGCTTCATCCATGTGGGGACAAAGGTAGGTGCGATGCATCTCCTTACATAAAAAGCAAAGAAATTTGACTTTACCCTTGTTATTTCCAACCTAATTACTATTCTAGGGGTTGTCACCACATGACCTCTAGTGGATGATGATGTGGATTGAGATGAAACCTGAGATCACACTTCTATGATCTTGGGAATAAGATGCAAATCCTTGAGATGGTGATCACCCTTTCAAAGACTGCAAGGGAATTTGGGCTTGCAATTTTTATTTTTAGAATTGATGATACCATCAACACTCCCAACATGATGCTAGACATTGTAGGTTGATCACTTCCAACATGTCTTGCAGTGGTTGGAATAGTTTCCTCCTTCTTAGTTTTCTTCTTCTTACTCTTTCATTTCTTCTTCTTCTTATCCACCTGGTTACTAGCTATAGGTATTTCACTAGGCAAAGAGGAAGAATGTGAAGAATACCTTAAGGGAGAATATGGCAAAGGATCGACATGAGGCCGATGATCGGAGGGTGGAGTGTTTAAAAATGAAGCACTAGGAGCATTGATGTTCACCAGAGTGGAAAATAACCAAACCCGTAACCCAATCGTGAGACCAGGAAGAGTCAAAGTGGTGATGTAAGTGTTAGCATTAGAATTCACCTCCATATTGAATTGGAGGTAAGCCCAGTACCCATCGGTTTTTATGTCATAATGAATAAATTGAAAGTGGGTCGAATGGGTGTAGACTCAATATAATATTGTTCTAACTCAGAAAACTGGACCAACATGCACAAGTAGGTAAGGTCTTAATTAACTTCAGTCAGTAAGTTGTAGTAAGGGTGAGTAGCTGGAAGAACTGGTGAGGATAATGTATAGGTATGCTATGGACATCAGGTTATCTAATAGCCTAAAGGGGAAAATATTCAAATGCACTATCCTCTTGGATTCAAAACTTCAGATGCTAAAATATGTCAAAATGACATAGTTACAACATCATGATGATCAAACTTTCATCAAAATGTTGTTGTAACAGCTTGAATGGATTCTCCATTCCTGAGATACTCAGTGTAAGAGGTAAAAAGATAACACAATAAACTAATTAAAAGTGGTCAAGATACTAGTATGATCAAACCTACATCACAACAACATAACTACCCTCAACTGGATCATTCATGCCCGAGTGTTCTAACACAACTATTAAAAAGAAATGAAAAGGAATTTTAATTTCATTAAACAAAAAGTCTCAAATACAAATACATAACCAAAAGAACCAGAGCTTCATAAAAAAATTACAATACGGGAGCCTAGATCAACCATCGACCCTAACAAAATACTAAAATTGCTTATATGTACTAAAAAATGTTGCAACCACCAAGAGCGTGATCGGACCTCTGCATTTAAATTTTTCAGTCGGTTCCTGCTCTGTCAGACTGTGCAGGCCTCTTCATGTCAGACGCAAGCTTACCTCATTTATGTGTTCTGCATGAAAATTCATCCAGAAGGAAACTTCAGATTGCTAATCTTCACTCACATTCATCTTTAGCCTATTTTCCATTTATGGGGTGATACGAGGTTTCAACCACCTCCTCCATTTCTATTAACTACCTTCATCGGGGTCGGGATGAGGCCTGATACCCATGAATGTTCCAGGTGGTGCACACAACTTCTTCGAGTCAATCCCGACACCTCGAGGCCAAGAAAATATTCTTCTATGACCAAATACGAGTGCTTTCTTCCTTTGGCACAACTCCTCTCCATCGGTCCATCTTCAAAGTGACCTAGGGCCATGACCCTATGCAATTGTACGATTGTGGGCACTATTGGGTCTCCAAAGTACCATCTTTTTACCAACCTTTCACTTCACTTTCACTTCACTTTTAACCATATTCCTCTTTCCCATACCCTTACATTAAACCATTTTCATGATTACATGGGTTTTAGACATATTTTTTTTCCAATGCATCTATTTTAGTGTTTCTGAGTGAATTTATGATTAAATATTGGAAAAATGACATGTTTACACTTATATATGAAAGTGGGATGAGTTTCATGATGTTTACAGGTGTATTTGAAGACTCCAAGCAAGTCAAATTTGACCATCAAGCCTAAAATTCGAATTTCCTCTTCAACCCCTTGAAGATTTGATGACGATTTGGAGATTTACTCAAGTATCTTGGATGGAGATTAATAATGAAAGAGAGATTTGTGAGAGGATTTGTAGAGATATCACTTGATTTGTGTGAGCACATGGTTGTAACCAAATGAGACATTTGTGGATCTAGGAGAGATTTGTGGATCTAAGTTATCTTAAAATTTTGTATAAATAGGAGTGCCTCCTCCATTTCAAAGGGAGGACTCCTAGAGAATTGTGTCCAACTTATGATGGAATAAGAATCAAGCTTTCTTTTCACATTAGTTTCCATTCTCTAGTTTATATTTAGAATGCTTTATTTTATGTGTTACTTTGTTCTTGGGAGAATTTATCTCACTCCAAATAGATCATAGTAGCATTATATTCTTGTTCTAATTCTTTGAATAGGTTTATATGCTTTATTGTTTTTATTAGAACTATTTGATGATATTGATTGTTGATAGGTTATTTGAACATTACAAGAAGACCTCCTATAAGGGAGATAGTGTTTTCATGCCTAGCAGCTAAGCCTTTTAAGTGTATTTATTTTCTAAATGCATGAGTGTTTACTTGAGTGTATTTATTTTCAATGCATGAGTGTTTACTTGATGATCTTGATTGTTGATAGGTTTTTTGAAACATCTGGAGCGGACCTCTTCCAAGGTAGCTTGTGTTTTCTTTACTACAACTACTAAGTCTTATTAAGTGGAATGAAAGAGTTAGGATTTCATTGAATTTTATTATATTAGAGTTAGATGCCTACTCTTTCATATCATCACAAGCTTACGAGCATCCTTGGTTGATAATTAAATGAAAGCAATTTAAGCAATTTAATTTCCCTATAGGCTCTACCAAGGGTGGTCTGAAAGAACACCGCTTTTGTCCTCGCAATTCACCATGAACTGCCATGCTTCCCTTTCTAAAAAGCCACGGCTCCTATTGCGGCCCACCACCGATATTTTAAAGCGTGTGCACCTTCTGACCCCGCAATTTGGCATGACCATTGATCTTGTGATCTAATATTAGGCCCTCTGATCAATGAATTAGCTCTGGCACTTTTTATATTGACGTATCGAATCTTCCCCTTCAAAACAATGACCGAGATTTTCTTCGTGGATCAACATTCGAGAATTTCAATTCTCAAACTCCATTTGTCTTCTGCTCATTTTATTTGGAGCGAAGGATATCGCGATGCGTGGCTCCTACTGATCGATGGCTCAAATTATCTTCAGGCCCTTTAGGACTTTGGGCACTTCGAGACATCAGGCACTTCGACACTTCAGTGTTTATCCCTTCAGGACTTTGCAATGTTTCTCATTTTAAAAATCCTGAAGTAAAACTCCCAGAGTGACAAATATGATGATGTGTGGCTCTTCGGATCGGACGAATCATGCTCACTTTGGGTTGCGAGAATTTGGACCTTTGAAAAACAAATTTAACAATATTTCAAACCCCTGATTCCCACTAACGATTGATCTGATATTCTCAGGAATGTCCACCGCTGAAGCTGATCTCACCTGTTTCTTTCATTTTGAGCCCAAAATGGAATGCTCTAAATGCTATGCTTGGATGTTTCTTGTGTAGGCCACGAACTTGGACAACCTTCTACCCTTGAAAACTATATGTGATAACATTTGGCTCCACAGGGGATGGCATGCTCCCTACAACCTGCCAAGAACAAGCAGTTCCAGTCGCCTTATGCATTGGGCTATGGAGTCATGCTCAAAAAACATCTTGTTGAGGATTAAAGGCTGACAAGAAAACTATCCTAAAAATGAAAGATAAATACATGGGCTCTAGGAGGAGGTTATTTATGTACATTCCTAGACTAATTGATTTTTATAAAGTGTTAGGTGAAAGAAAACTTCCACCATAGTGATTCAAGTAACTTCCTAACTGGAAGCTCTTTTACTCTGTTAGTGATTGATAGGAGATGATGCAACCATGACAGCAGGATGATTACATCCTTCATCTTTATTCCATTTGGCAATGGTGGGATAAGACTTGGAGGCTTCAAATCATGGAAGAAAAGAAACTTGATGTATTCCCCTACAGGCTCATAGAATGAGTGAGAACATTTACTGGTTTGGTGGAAGAAAACATGCTCTATCCCACAGTTGTTCACACATGGCTGAATGTCTTTGGCAATCACATG
This sequence comes from Picea sitchensis, assembly GCA_010110895.2. NCBI lineage: Eukaryota > Viridiplantae > Streptophyta > Pinopsida > Pinales > Pinaceae > Picea > Picea sitchensis. Next base: position 193,383 of record SNQJ01S0019839.1, read on the forward strand.
TGAGTGAACAAATGATGCAGGATGATTGATCTCAGGTGATGGTTTCTCACTCATAGGCTAAGGGCAGGATATAAAGTTCTCATTTGGCTCTCCCTCTTCTTTTTCATGGATCTCCCAAGGGTTAGAGTCATAATCATCATAAATGAGACCCATGGGAAAGCTCTTCTCTTGATCTTCTGCAGGACCAGGATGACTAATTTCCAGACAATGTATAAAGGAAAAGGTTATGTTGCATGATCTTGGAAAACCTTCATATCTAGCTCAGAATCTAATTCATAGTTTTCATACACAGGATGGATGGTACCAGGTGATATATGCTCATTTACAGGTTTTGAACAGGAGATAAACTGTGCATTTGGTTCATCCTTTTCTCCTTCATGGCTCTCCCAAGGATCAGATTTAAAATCATAATAAACAAGAACCATGGGAGAGCTATACTCTTCATCATCTTCATTGGGTTATTCATTGCAAGTTGTTTTTTCTTGATTAGTATCCAAAATCATTTCTTCATCATAAGTAGGGTTTCCAAGAAAATTTGTTTCGAGGACTGGAATATCCTCTTCATCTTCATAAGAGAAACAAGCATGATTTTCATCCAATTTCTCTTTTTTTTCCAGAAAGTAATTTTACTAGTCATAGCAGCTCACCGAAAGAATCTTCTTCATCCTCATAGTCTACATCAAAATATTCTATATTCTGAACACAATCGTTATATTCCTTACAATAGTTATGAGAAATAAACTCAGAGGAATAAAAAATTTTACAATGCCTATTGAAAGCCACATGAAACTGCTCCAGGGAGGAGATGCTAGCAGGGGGTAAGGAGTGGTACCACTTGCGAGCATCTCCTGCTAATTATATCATGAACTTATTTAATAATACATCCTCATGATGTATTTCCTATTGATGCATGAGTTCATGAAAATCAAGGAGATGTTGAGCAGGGTTTTCCTCTTTACACTCTCTAAATATGGGCAAATAATCACCCCATTCATTTGGAGTATGAATAACATTAGGAAAACCAGGAACAGAGGAGAAATTAAAAGGAGTATACCTCCGAGCCAAGATTATTTCCATTTCGAACCTGTGGAGTCGCCAATCAATACTTTAATCATGGAGTCACCAGGTGAATGATATGCAATCTGAATGTGTCTGGTCTTTTTTCACCATCAAAGACCATATCTGATCATTGTCAATCTCCCTGGGAACTTTCAAGTTGAGAAATCAGCTGCTAAAATCCTTCTTGAAAAAGTTCTCTCGGTCAGCTCAGGTGTGCTAGAGGCAGCTACAACCAAAATAGTGGAGTTGATATAGTGGAGTCACCAGGTGCAAGCACAATATTCAATGGTTCTGATATCTGATGCACCTTGAGAATAAGAAGCTCTTTGTCATTCTATCCCAGGGAAATGTAATCAATTCGTTCCCCAACAATGGAGCCAAAAATTTTAGCACTAGAAGTCACCTCCAGATTTCATTGGAGGTAAGCCCAGTACCCATCAGTTTTTATGTCATAATGAATAAATTTAAAGGAGGTCGAATGGGTGCAGAATCAATATCATATCATTCTAACTTAGAAAACTGGACCAACATGCACAAGTAGGTGAGACCTTGATTAACTTTAGTCAGTAAGTTGTATTAAGGGTGAGTAGGTGGAAGAACTGGCGAGGAGAATGTAGAGTTCCTCTATGGACATCAGGTCTTCCAGTAACCTAATGAGGAAAATATTCAAATGAAATATCCTCTTGGATTCAAAACTTTAGACACTAAAATATGTCTAAACGACACAGTTACAACAACACGATGATCAAACTTTCATCATAATGTTGTTGTAACAGCTCGACTGGATACTCCATGCCCGAGATACTTAGTGTAAGAGGGAAAAAGATAACACAGGAAACTGATTAAAACTATTCAAGATATTGTTGTGATCAAACCTACATCACAACAACATAACTACCCTTGACTGGATCATCCATGTCCGAGTGTTATAACACAATTGTTACAGAGAAATGAAAAGGAATATGACTTTCATTAAATAAGAAGTCTCAAATACAGATACATAGCTATAAGAACTAGATCTTCATAAAAAATTTACAATACGGGAGCCTAGCTCAACCATCGACCCTAACAAAATACTAAAACTGCCTATATATACTCAGAAATGTTGCAACCACCGAGAGCCTGATCAGACCTTTGCATTTAAATTTTTCAGTCTGTGCCTGTTGTATCAGATTGTGCATACCTTTTCATGTCAGAGGTGAGCTTGCCTTGTCTATGTGTTCTGTAGGAAAATCCGTCCAGAAGGAAACTTTAGATTGCTAGTCTGCACTCACAATCGTCTTCAGCCTGTTTTCCATTTATGGGCTGAGAAAAGGTTTCAACCACCTCCCCCATTTCTATTAACTACCTTCATCATGATTGGGATGAGGCTTGACACCCATGAATGTTCTAGGCGGTGCCCATGACTTCTTCGAGTAAATCTCGATGCCTCGAGGTCAAACAAATCTTCTTTTGTGACCAAATACAAGCGCTTTTGTCCTTTGGCGCAGATCCTCTCCATCGCTCCATATTCAATGTGACCTAGGGCCATGACCCTATGAAATTGCACGATTATGGGTGCTACCAAGGGTGTTCTGAAAGAAAACTTCTTTTGTCCCCATAATTCACCATGAACCGCCATGTGTCCCTTTCTAAAAAACCACGGTTCCGATTGCGGCCCTCCCCTGAGATTTTAAAATGTGCACACCTTCTGACCTCGTAATTTGGTGTGACCATTGATCTTGCAATCTAATATTAGGCCCTCTGATCAATGGCTTAGCCCTAGCGTGTTTTATATTGACGGATTGGATCTTCCCCTTCAAAACAATGGTTGAGATTTTCTTCGCGGATCGGCCTTCAGGAATTTCAATTCTCAAAATCCATTTGTCTGCTACTGCTTTTATTTGGAGCGAAGGATCTAGTGACGTGTGGCTCCTACTGATTGATGGATTAGGTTCTCTTCAGGCTCTTTGATACTTTGGGCGCTTCAGGACTTCGGGCACTTCAACACTTCGAGCTTCGGCCCTTTGGGAATTTGCAATGTTTCTCATTTTAAAACTCCCAAAGTAAACTCTTGTAGTGATATATCTGATGACGCATGGCTCTTCAGATCAGATGGCTCATGCTCACTTCAGGTTTTGGGACTTCAAAACTTTGACAAAAAACTTTAACAATATTTCAAACCCCCGATTCCCATGAACTGTTGATCTGATATTCTCAGGAATGTCCATCGTTGAAGCTTATCTCGGCTGGTGCTTGCATTTCGAGCCTAAAATGGACTACTCTGAACACTGCGCTTTGACATTTCTTGTGCAGACTGCAAACTTGGACAACCTTCTTCCCTTGATAACTATATGTGATAACAAAAAGGTTGACCAACGTGTCTCACAGAAGGAGAAAACAACGAGATCCCTAGGAAAGGGATTCATTCGTTGGTATTCCTAGGAAATGATTCCATAGATACAAACTCAACCCTAAGGTCCACTAAGAAAACAAACAACATGTGATATAAAATCTAGGAAGCAAACCAAACAAACCAATAACTTCTCACAATGAACTCACTAGTTGGTAATGAAATTCAACATCACGAGAACAAGTGAGAAGGGGTGAGGATGAGTGGGTGGATCAGTTATGTTGGCGGCCTTCTTAACAAACTTATGCATTGGTGCAAATCCCCTTATGACGAGAGTCTTGGGTGACCCTTAAAGGAGCCCTAGTTTGTTTGACCAATGTCTGACCTAGGTATAGTGAAGACTCCCCTTCATTGTCACCTTCTGTAAATATCCTAAGGATTATGGAAACTAAGGTTACCGATTCGCAGTCAACCTCCAAGTGGGTACAGTCAACAATCGTGTCCGAAAGTATGGGAAGTATATCAAGTCCAAAATTCTCCAAGAGGAATGAGAACTAGAGGACCGAAAAAATATCCAGAGGACCCAAAACGAATTCAGGATTCATGAACTTTCGAGAACAAATGAAAAAAAATGATTATCAAGAAGAACCCCCAATATACTAACATTTCACTACATTTGGTTAAGCATCATAGGGGTAATCTCTACTACTCTCCCACACGTGACCTCGTGTTTAACCCATGTGTGAGAGGGGGGCCCCGACTATGATTATACACAAATTAGATTTTCTCTCCCTATCGCAAGATTCTAATTTGGTTTTAGTTTCTTTGGAGAGTTCACCTCATAGCCTATTCCAAATATCTATCCTGATCTATTGTTTATGTACAGACCCAAAAAAGAAAAGTTACTAGATTATTTTTATTCAGCGCTTTATTTTGTGGTTGTTGGTTTACTCAAGGGCGTGATAGTGAAATGAATGATGTGTAAAGGACTTGACTCCAAGAAGGTGCAGAGAATGATGTAATGCAATAATTCATTTTCTATGAAATCTAGCTAAAGCAGGGAGGGGAGTTCTTTACTCGTTTATAATGACAACTAAGCACTCAATAACATGCAATATTAATTTTATTTGCAAAGAAATGGACAAAAATTCCAAATGGTGAACTGAGGTTCTTGCAATATGAAATCAAACAACTTTTCTAATATACTTTTTAAACACGCCAACAAATTTTGATGCTTTCTCTTTTTCTTTTCAATTAAATGCAATTTGAAAGGAATTCCTTCTATTTCTTTTCTTTAACTCTATAATGTGTAATGCACTAAAAAGTAGATAAAAAGGAAGAAAGAGAATATCCCAAATTGAAGAACACAAAAATCAAGGCTTCAAAATTGAAAAACGTCTTCCAAATGAATAAAAAGCAATCAATAATCAAAGCAATCAAAGCAAGAGTGGGAAAAAAATCAAAGAGAAATTTCTCCAAACAATCTTTCAGGGAGATGCCAAGTATATGTATACTAATGGAGGAGGCCAAGGCAGAGATTTATGGTCATACCAATGCAGCAAGAAGTGAAATAAGATGACATATGAGTGGCATACGTAAAGAGAGGAAAACATTGCAAAATATTTCAGAAAAAAATGAAAAATTCACAATAAGAAATCTAAGGCAGATCCAAAATGCATCTGGAGTGTTGAAGAGGCCAAAACAAATAGATTTGAGGGACTAGTTTGAAGGATAACTTTTCAAAAATGGGGATCAGGGTAATGTTCTCTCCTTTAAAATGGAGACAGGGCGACTGGTCTCTCTCTATGAAGGGAGACAAGTTGACCAGAAGGTCTGGTCGCTCCTGGTTAACCTAGGAGAAGAACTAGTCTCTCCCTTAAAGAGAAAAAGGTGTGACCAAAAGTGTTTGGTCAGTACCTTAAAGATAAAAAGGTGAGACTGAAGGAGTTTGGTCTCTCGTTTTACACAGGGAAAGTGGGACCAAACATGGGAAGTGAAAAAATGGTGGATTTGGACAAGATGTGACAGATCTGGGATATGGGTTTTTTCAACAAAACTCGGAAAAGAGTGGGGAAATGATTTGAATAGAAAAAAATCACTTAAAATGGAAGAGATATTTAGAAAGAATATTAAAAAAATCAATAATATAAGGGGATTAAGACATGGAGAAAACATTTCCCAGTATGGTCAAAAATCTGTTGTAGGTATTTTGCACCTTATAGGAGCTGAGCTCCCTTAGGTTCTACCTGCCCCTAAGACTAGAATAGAGACTTAAACTAAGGATTTTACTAGATAGTATTCGTACATGAAAAACTCCAAAGAAGATGAAATAATCCCAAATATCAAAGAAATCATGCATGGATTGACAACATATCTAATAGCATATCATAACACATAATTATACAAATTATCTACCAATGAATACATAAACTTGTATGAACAATTAGATAGAGGGAAACATCCAATATGTATTCTATTAATAAAAGAAGAAATATTACAACTTACAAATGAGAAGCTAATAAAATGGTATGCTTCCAAGATCCTTTTCCAAGTCTTGCAACCAAATCACCAGAGTAACCTTGGTAGCTCTTACCTCCCTCTCCCTATGAAAAATGGCTTGGTTCTTATAGGGATTTAGGGTAAAGTCCATATAGTTATTAGGATAATATTATTGAGCTCATAATGGAAGCCTTATTGAGGCTAAACCCAGAGAAAACATTGGGAATTCTCATCAATCCAAACCAAATCCAAAAACAAGAGCTTCTAGAGACGATCGCGACCTGTACACACAAACAGAGCGACCCAGTCACAACCTGGTAGGCTAGAAATCGCAACCAATGCTTTCGGTCACACCCATAATGAATGGAAAGTGAAACCAAGAATTTCGATCGCACCCTTAACGAAGGAAAATGGCGACCAACCCTTTTTTGGTCACACTCTTAGTGAAGGATAAGAGCGACCAAGTGGAAATTAGGATATAATCTCAGGCAAGAAGTGGTGAATGTTTGTTGGATTGGATAAGTTATATGTAGATGATAATGACCTAATGATTGGGTGGAAAATAAAATTATAACACCTTGTTTCTGAAATTCGATAGTCTGGCGTAATCAAGCTAGCACAACTGGATGGTATCCTTTGACCAGGTTAGGTGAATGATGCATGCCTCAAGCCCTACATTTCTCACACTTGACAGAGGGATCGTCGCTCCATTCCAAGGGATTTTTTATAGTAGTTATATTTTTCTTATCTATTGGTTTTTTTTTAGATGTAATAACATGAGAGTGTGCTCAGTGGTGCCACAACATATGTTTTCTCAATCTAATAGTTGGATCTTTTCAAACATTTTTACACAACAACGCTTTTTCATGTGAGTCACCTATCCACTCAATCATACACATAAATATTCTAGAAAATCACATTGTGGTCGTGGGGATCGAATCTTAAATACATTAATGACCAAGCATCAATCACATCATGTCTAGTTGTAACCCTTAGTTTAAATGTCAAAACCTATTAGAATGTCCTGTCAAGTCTTAAGAGTCCTTTTATGTGTGGATTATGTGGATAATCCCGCCACAAATTTGAACCGTTAAAAAGGTAAGTCCCTCATATTGACCATGTGTTGGTCAAGCCACCCATTAAATTCAGGATCCGTTCAGATATTTTACCCCATTATCAGTCTCGTCGGACATCTGTGCCATAGATTGCATTGTTGTCTTAATTATGAGATCATTTATAACCAATTATTGGTTTACCCCATTACCTCATCTATACCATCCCACACATTTATTGTGAATGACACACTATTATCTTAACTTCCCTCTATCCTTGATTTTCTCGCACACTAGTTCATTCTGACAAGCCTCTTGCTCCCAAAATACATCCATGCCCCCCAATTCAATGTGTTTACTAGCACTCAATATTGAAAATACTAAGAATAATGGGAGGACAAAGATGAGGCTCAAAATAAGCAGTCCCAGATGAGCCCTATGATCCCAGAATCAAGGTGTTAGGAAATTTCAAAGGAAATCTCAAGAAATCAACACTCCTCGACCTTGATATGATGAATATGGTGTTATTCCCATAGATGAATATTGATGTGCTATGGGAGATGGGTTCCGAGGTAAAATGGGAATTGAAATTCATCCCAAAGACCAACCTTATCAACCTTTTAAAATCAATGATCATGCACCTTAGGTATTTACTAGTGTTCAATACCAATGGTGAGGTTGCACAATGCACTGGGTTCCTGATAAGAAGAGTGAATGACAGGAGCTTACGACTCAAAAAAATATATCCCATCCATGCAGAGGATATCCATCAGTTGAAAGGAATGTCACTAGAAGGTGAGGATTTATCTAAAGGGTTCCAAGGGTTGATCAAGCACAACAATAAGAAGGGTGAAATAAGTTTGTATGAAAAATTCCATACCCAAGGAGGGGTTCGCAGGAAAAATCGAGCTTATATTATAGGGACGAATGCATGTTGGATGCCCTGTCAATTATGCACAAACGGTGAATTATTTAACTGGAATATTCCTCATTGCTTGTGAGGAAGTTTATAAAGGTAGACAAATTCATGTATGGATACCTACTTCTATCATTTACAATGTTGAAGTGGTGGACACCCATGCGAAGACAACTAGCACTTGCAAATAAGGGGTGCCTCAGAAATAAGTTTGAACCTTGGCACGCAAGGTCAGACTCTAAGAATATGGAATTCAATAATGTTTCCTTCCTGAAGTGGTACACTTAGCTAATTCATGCCACCCGAAGGATGTGCATACCATAGGAACTATTGAACCTGAAAACAAGAAATATCTCATTCAATTTGAATCTCCACCACATGTTTTTTTGAACAAGGCACAAAAATCCCTCTGATTTCCAAACAGGGCCATTACCATTCTATCTAGATGAATAAATATTGGATAAAGAGGTTATTTCATGTCCAGGAATCAAACACAACCTGTGCAAGTTGGGAATGGATTATATTTTGTCATGAGAGTTGTTAAAGAATAAGAGTTCCCCATAGGAAGTAGGGTCAAATTCATGCAAAATAGATATGCCACCGAATTCTCCAACACCATTAGACTCAGACGAAGAGGAAGAAACCACCTACAACATCCCAAAAGGACCTTACTAGGATTCCCCAAGCTTTTGGATGATACAGTACTCTCAAGTAAGATCGTCAATAAAATTTTAGCCGATGCCTTTACAGGTGAGGTTTCTACTAAAAATAATAGAACCAGTGTTTCCCCTACAGTCAGCCCAGCCAAATTCATAAATACCCAGCCCATATATAGTGCTATACTTCTCACTAGAGAAGCCACTCATGCTTCCCAGAATGTTATTGATATAGTTTATGACTCTGAGCCAGACCCTATAACATATTCCACTATAATTGCAGATCTATCACCAACACCAACATCCAAGGATACTATAGTCCTAGTTACACCCAAATCACCATTACCCATGTAGATAGACAACCCAGAGAACCTTGGGAACTTGAAAGATATTTTCCTGTCATTTTTTGCGACGTCAATCTAGTCAAATGTTGTAGTTGTGTCCAATTCAATCACTCTTCCCTCTCTGGAGAGACAAAAATATGTAATTCTAGAATTCACCAAACTCCCAAAATTCCCACTGTTGGTCCCATAGTCTCCAAGAGCAAAGATTCTCACTGATATTCCAGAGGTTCGGTACGAAACCCCAAAATTTCCATTCACAATAAGGAAAACAAATAAAAAAGAGTTGGAGTCTCAACAACCACAGGAGACTCATTCAGGACAGAGCACAACATCATTGAAAGAGAAGTTAGATCCAATATTCCAAGATCTGCAATAGTGCTCGGAACTGTTACGGCTCTTCCTGATGCAGTTTAAAGTTATCCATTTAATTCCAATATACTTGAAGAACAAAATGGACCAACAATTGTGGGGACCATCCCTAGGAGAATAAAAGGTTTATAAACCCTCAGAAAAATCCATGGCCAGTGGGCTTCTGATTCAAATTAAACTCCCATTGGAAAATACCGTCTCATCCAATGAGCTAGCTCACTTTCCTACACCGCAACTAGTAGGATTGATCAGAGCGTCTACTGATCACTTGGAGCAATGAATTCAACAAGTTGAAAAGAAAGATAAATTTTGGAGAGAAGAAGGGTTGATGGCATAAGAAAAATGGATGCATGAAGAATATTTAAAACACCATGCGGAGCATAAAATAGAGAAAATGAAGGAAAAATTAACAGAGGTCTAGCCAACTTTCAGGGAAGAAACACCTCAGCTTCCAGAGTTCATGGAATTTGAAGAGATACCGAAACAAATTGAATTAGTCTAGGATATGGGAGGTGTTGGAATATCCAGTAGAGGAGCTATAAGAGCAGTTGTAGGGAATGAAGTTGAAGGTCGAGGAAAAACCCAGAGAACTCCAACAACAACTGGAAAATATTGTTATGGAAGGAAACAATGCCAGAGACGTCATGCATGAGATGACTGTTGAGTGCACTACCATTTTTAAGGAAACCAGTGATTGGATGGGTGTGATAACTCGATGCAACCAAGCACTAGAATATTTACACACAAAAATAAAAACCCTCAATGAATAATATTCTAAAGTGCATGATCCTCTGGAATAGCAAGAAAACATTGATGAGATCCAGCAAGACAACAACACTTTGAATGCCCTATTTGAATCTCAATCAATGGACCATACAAAACTGAAATATTTTAAGCTAGTAGTACAAACTGCATACCTCTTTATGCACTAGGTGGAGACAATAATAGATGAAAAATGCAATTTTCTTATCACATCAAAGCCAAAGGCATTCAAAACCAACACAACTCAAGAATTTGTAGAAGAAGCCACATTTCTCATTGAGAAGTGGCAAGACAAAATTAAAAACTTCCATGAGATCAAGAAGAAATCCCTGAAACTAGTGCCAGAGTTGTGAATTAAGTTTGAAGGAGCCAAGTAAGAAAAAACCCGATTCAGGGATGGAAGCAAGTCAGAAGAAGAAAGTAAATGCACAGAAGGACCATAGGCCAAACCATAGACCATGGAAGAACTAAATACTTGACTCTGGTTGAGTCAAGGATTTTGGTCAGGGCCTATTGGGCCCTTTGTTTTGATAAGTATAAGTTGTGAAAGCTACCTCGAAGACAGAAAACCAAGAAAAGGAAGGAAAAGAAGGTTGTGTGAAAGAATGAGCAATAGAAAGATGTCGTAACAGAAAATAGTTGGAGGCCAGTGTACAATCAATTTTGGGAGGTTAGTTGAAACAAAATCAAGAAGAGAAGAGTGCTCAAGGGTTCTCAATAAAAAAAATAGGATTGTAATCGAGATGATGTTGAGGAGTGAGAACTATTGAGTAGTGAGAACTAGTTTTGTGCCATATTAAAAATGTAAGGGAAACTAGTTTTGTACTACTATAGTGGTATTAAGCGAAAGAGACATGAGAGATTATGATACGGTTTTGTGTTATCTTGAGATGTAGATGTTGATTCTCTCTAAGCATGAATTTGTATATGTCTGAGATAAGTTGTGCATTGTTGGCCCTCGACCAAGTTTTGAGGAAACCTTAGTGAGTTTTGGAACACCTTTTGGACTTCAACGCGAGGAACCAAAACAAATTCGGGATTCATGAAGTTTTGAGACCAAATGAAAACAAATTATTATCAAGAAGAACCCCCAATATACTAACATTTCACTATGTTTGGTTAAGCCTCATAGGGGTAGTCTCTACTACTCTCCCACACGTGACCTCATGTTTAACCCCTGTGTGAGAGGGCAGCCTCGACTATGATTATACACAAATTGGATTTTCTCTCCCTATCGAAAGATTCTAATTTGGTTTTAGTTTCTTTTGAGATTTCACCTCATAGCCTATTCCAAATCTCTATCCCAATATATTGTTTATGTACAGACCCAAAAAATAAAAGTTACTAGATTATTTTTATTAAGCACTTTATTTTATGGTTGTTGGTTTACTCAAGGGAGCGATAGTGAAATGAATGATGTGTAAAGGACTCGACTCCAAAAAGGTGCAGAGAATGATGCAATGCAATAATTCATTTTCGATGAAATCTAGCTAAAGAAGGGACGGGAGTTCTTTACTCGTTTATAATGACAAATAAGCACTCAACAACATGCAATATTAATTTTATTTGCAATGAAATGGACAACAATTCCAAATGGTGAACCAAGGTTCTTGCAATATGAAATCAAACAACTTTTCTAATATACTTTTTAAAACATGCCAACAAAATTTGATGCTTTCTCTTTTTCTTTTCAATTAAATGCAATTTGAAAGGAAATCCTTCTATTTCTTTTCTTTAACTCTATAATGTGTAATGCAATAAAAAGTAGATAAAAAGGAAGAAAGAGAATATCCCAAATTGAAGCACACAAAAATCAAGGCTTCAAAATTGAAAAAAGTCTTCCAAATGAATAAAAAGCAATCAACAGTCAAAGCAATCAAAGCAAGAGTGAGAAAGCAATCAAAGAGAAATTTCTTCAAACAATCTTTCAGGGAGATGCCAAGTATATGTATACTAATGGAGGAGGCCAAGGCATAGATTTATGGTCATACCAATGCAAAAAGAAGTGAAATAAGATGACATATGAGTGGCATATAGAAAGAGAGGAAAACATTGCAAAACATTTCACAAAAAAATGTAAAATTCACAATAAGAAATCTAAGGTAGATCCAAGGTGGATATAGAGTGTTTAAGAGGCCAAAACAAATAGATTTGAGTGACTATTTTGAAAGATAACTCTTCAAAAATGGGGATCGTGATAATTTTCTCTCCTTTAAAATGGATACAGAGCGACTAGTCTCTCGCTATGAAGGGAGATAAGGTGACCAGAAGGTTTGGTCGCTCCTGGTTAACCTAAGAGAAGATCTAGTCTCTCCCTTAAAGAGAAAAAGGTGTGACCAAAAGTGTTTGGTCGGTACCTTAAAGGGAAAAAGGTGTGACCAAAAGTGTTTGGTCAGTACCTTAAAGATAAAAAGGTGATACTAAAGGAGTTTGGTCTCTCGTTTTACACAGGGAAAGTGGGACCAAACATCGGAAGTGAAAAAATGGTGGATTTGGACAAGATGTGACAGATCTGGGATATGGGTTTTTTCAACAAAACTTAGAAAAGAGTGGGGAAATGATTTGAATAGAAAAAAATCACTTAAAGTGAAAGATATATTTATAAACAATATTAAAAAATTCAATAATATAAGGGGATTAATACATGGAGAAAACATTTCGCAGTATGGTCACCAATATGTTGTAGGCATTTTGCACCTTGCAGGAGCTGAGATCCCTTAGGTTCTACCTACGCCTAAGACTAGAATAGAGACTTAAACTAAGGATATTCCTATATATTATTTGTACATTAAAAACTCCAAAGAAGATGAAATACTCCCAAATATCAAAGAAATCATGCATGGATTGACAACATATCCAATAGCATATCATAACACATAATTATACAAATTATCTACCAATGAATACATAAACTTGTATGAACGATTAGATAGAGGGAAACATCCAATATGTATTCTATTAATAAAAGATGAAATATTACAACTTACAAATGAGAAGCTAATGAAATGGTATCCTTCCAAGATCCTTGTCCAAGTCTTGCAACCAAATTACCAGAGTAACCTTGGTAGCTCTTTCCTCCCTCTCCCTATTGAAAATGGCTTGGTTCTTATAGGGATTTAGGGATAAGTCCATATAGTTATTAGGATAATATTATTGAGCTCGTAATGGAATCCTTCTTGAGGCTAAACTTGGAGAAATCATTGGGAAGTCTCATCCATCCAAACCAAATCAAAAAATAGGAGCTTCCAGACTCAGTCACAACCTGTACACACAAACAGAGCGACCTAGTCATGACCTAGTAGGCTAGAAATCGCAACCAATCCTTTCGGTCACACCCATAATGAATGGAAAGTAAAACCAAGAATTTCGATCTCACCCTTAACGAAGTAAAATGACGACCAACCCTTTTTTGGTCGCACCCTTAATGAAGGATAAGAGATTCCAAGTGTAAGTTAGGATTAAATCTTAGGGAAGAAGTGGTGAATGTTTTTTGGATTTCATAGGTGATATGTAGATGACAATGGCCTAATGATTGGGTGGAAAATAAAATTATAACACCTTGTTTCTAAAATTCAACAGTCTGGTGTAGTCAAGCTAGCACAACTGGATGGTATCCTTCGACCAGGATAGGTGAATGACGCATGCCTAAATCCCTACATTTCTCACACTTGAAAGAGGTATCGTCGCTCCATTCCAAGGGATTTTTTATAGTAGTTATATTTTTATTATCTATTGATTTTTTTTTTAGATGTAATAACGTCAGAGTGTGCTCAGTGGTGCCACAACATATGTTTTCCCAATCTAATAGTTGGATATTTTAAAATATTCTTACAAAAAAATGTGTTGTCATGTGAGTCACCTATCCACTAAATCATACACATAAATATTCTAGAAAATCACATTGTGGTCGGGGGGAGAAGATCAAATCTAAAATACATTAACGACCAAGCGTCAATCACATCATGTCGAGTTGTAACCCTTTGGTTAAATGTCAAAACCTATTAGAATGTCTCATCAAGTCTTAGAAGTCCCTTTACATGTGGATTATGTGGATAATCCCACCACAAGTTTGAACCGTTAAAAAGGTAAGTCCCTCACATTGACCATGTGTTGGTCAGGCCACTAATTAAATTCAGAATCCATTGAGATATTTTACCCCATTATCAGTCTTGTCGAACATCTGCACCATAGATTTCGTTGTTGTCTTAATTATGAGATAATTTATAACCAATTATTGGTTTACCCCATTACCTCATCTATACCATCCCACACATTTATTGTGAATGACACACTATTATCTTAACTTCCCTCTATCCTTGATTTTCTCGCACACTACTTCATTCTGACAAGCCTCTTGCTCTCCAACTATGTCCATGCCCCCCAATTCAATGTGTTTACTAGCAATCAATATCGAAAATACCAAGAATAATGGGAGGACAAAGATGAGGCTCAAAATAAGCAGTCCCAGATGAGCCCTATGATCCCAGAATCGAGGTGTTGGGAAATTTCAAAGGAAATCTCAAGCATTCGACACTCCTCGACCTAGATATGATGAATATGGTGTTATTCCCACATATGAATATTGATGTGCTATGGGAGATGGGTTCCGAGGTAACATGGGAATTTCAATTCATCCCAAAGACCAACCTTATCAACCTTTTCAACTCAATGATCATGCACCTTAGGTATTTACTAGTGTTCAGGACCAATGGTGAAGTTGCGCAATGCACTTGATTCCTTATATGAAGAGTGAATGACAGGAGATTACGACTCAAAAAAATATATCCCATCCATGTAGAGGATATCCATCAATTGACAAGACTGTCACTGGAAGGTGAGGATGTATCTAAAGGGTTCCAAGGGTCGATCAAGCACAACAAGAAGAAGGTTGAAATCAGTTTGTATGAAAAAATCCATACCCAAGGAGGGGTTCGCAGGCAAAATCGAGCTTATATAACATGGGTGAATGCACGTTGGATGCCCTATCAATGGAATATTTATGCACAAATGGTGCATTCTTTAACTGGAATATTCCTCATTGCTCGTGAGGAAGTTTGGAAAGGTAGACAACTTCATGTATGGATACGTACTTCTATCATTTACAATGTTGAAGTGGTGGACACCCAAGGGAAGACAACTAGCACTTGCAGATAAGGGGTGCCTCACAAATAAGTTTGAACCTTGGCACGCAAGGTCAGACTCTAAGAATATGGAATTCAATAATGTTTCCTTCTTGAAGTGGTACACTTAGCTGATTCATTCCACCCAAAGGATGTGCATACCATAGGAACTGTTGAACCTAAAAACAGGAAATATCTCATTCAATTTGAATCTCCACCACATGTTTGTTTGAACAAGGCACAAAAATCCCTCTGATTTCCACACGAGGCCATTACCATTCTATCTATATGAATAAATATTGGATAAAGAGGTCATGTCATGTCCAGAAATCAAACGCAACCTACACAAGTCGGGAATGGATTATATTTTTTCATGGGAGTTGTTAAAGAATAAGAGTTCTCCATAGGAAGTAGGGTCAAGTTCATGCAAAATAGATCTACCGTCGAATTCTCCAACACCACCAGACTCAAAAGAAGAGGAAGAAACCACCTACAACATCCGAAAAGAACCTTACAAGGATGCCCCAAGCTTCTGGATGATGCAGTACTCTCAGGTAAGATCGTCAATGAAATTTTAGCCAATGTATTTACACGTGAGATTTCTACTAAAAATAATCGAACGAACATTTCCCCTACAGTCATCCCATCCAAATTCATAAATCCCCAGCCCATATCTAGTTCTATACTTCTCACTAGAGCAACCACTCATGCTTCCCAGAATGTTATTGATATAGTTTATGACTCTGAGCCAGACCCTAGAAAACATTCCACTATAATTGCAGATCTATCCCCAACACCAACATCCAAGGATACTATAGTCCCAGTTCCACCCAAATCACTAGTACCCATGTAGATAGACAACCCATAGAACCTTGAGAACTTCAAAGATCTTCTCCTATCATTTTTTGCGATGTCAATCTAGTCAAATGTTGTAGTTGTGTCCACTTCAGTCACTCTTCCCTCTCCGGAGAGACAAAAATATCTAATTATAGAACTCCTCAAACTCCCAAAATTCCCACTCTTTGTCCCATAGTCTCCAAGACCAGAGATTCTCACTGATATTCCAGAGGTCTTGTATGAAAACCCAAAAGTTCCATTCATAACAAGGAAAACAAATCAAAAAGAGTTGGAGTCTCAATAACCATAGGAGACTCATTCAGGACATAGCACAACATTGTTGAAAGAGAAGTTAGAGCCAATACTCCAAGATCTACAATAGTGCTCGGAACTGTTACAGCTCTTCCTGACGCAGTTGAAAGTTATCCCTTTAATTACGATATACTTGAAGAACAAAATGGACCAGCAGTTGTGGGGACCATCCCTAGGAGAATAAAAGGTTGATAAACCCTCATAAAAATCCATGGCCACTGGGATTTTGATTCAAATTAAACTCCCATTGGAAACTACTATCACATCTAGTGAGCTAGCTCACTTTCCTACACCACAACTAGTAGGATGGATCAGAGCCTCTACTGATCACTTGGAGCAATGAATTCAACAAGTTGAAAAGAAAGATAAATTTTGGAGAGAAGAAGGGTTTATGGCACAAGAAAAATTGATGCATGAGGAATATTTAAAACACCACGTGGAGCATAAAATGGAGAAAATGAAGAAAAATTAACAAAGGTCTAGCCAACTTTCAGGGAAGAAACACCTCAGCTTCCAGAGTTTAGGGAATTTGAGGAGATACAAAAACAAATTGAATTAGTATAGGAGGCATGGGAGGCATTGGAATATCCAGCAGATGACCTATAAAAGTAGTTGGAGGGAATGAAATTGAAGGTCGAGGAACAACCCAGAGAACTCCAACAACAGCTAGAAAATATTTTTCTGGAAGGAAACGATGCCAGAGACATCATGCATAAGATGAATTTTGAGTGCACTACCATTTTTAAGGAATCTAGTGATTGGATCGAAATGATAACTCGACGCAAACAAGCACTAGAAGATTTACGCATGAAAATAAAAACCCTCAATGAATAATATTCTAAAGAGAATGATCCTCTGGAATAGCAAGAAAAAATTGATGAGATCCAGCAAGCCGACAACACTTTGAATGACCTATTTGAATCTCAAACAATGGCCAATACAAAACTGAAATATTTTAAGCCAGTAGTACAAACTACATACCTCTAGTTGCACCAGGTGGACACAGTAACACATGAAAAATGCAATGCTCTTATCACATCAAAGCCAAAGGCATTCAAAACCAACACAACTCAACAATTTGTAGAAGAAGCCACATTTCTCATTGAGAAGGGGCAAGACAAAATTAAAAACTTCCATGAGATCAGAAAGAAATCCCTATAACTAGTGCCATAGTTGGGAATTTAGTTTGAAGGATCCAAGGAAGAAAAAACTCGATTCAGGGATGGAAGCAAGTCAGAAGAAGAAAGTAAATCCAAAGAAAGACCATAGGCCAAAACAAGGACCATGGAAGAACTAAATACTTGACTCTGGGTGAGTGAAGGATTTTGGTCAGGGCCTATTGGGCCCTTTGTTTTGATAAGTATAAGTTGTGAAAGCTACCTCGAAGACAAAAAACCAATAAAAGGAAGGAAAAGAAGGTTGTGTGAAAGAATGAGCAATAGAAAGGAGTCGTAACATAAAATAGTTGGAGGCGAGCATACAATCAATTTTGGGAGGTTAGTTGAAACAAAATCAAGAAGAGAAGAGAGCTCACGGGTTCTCAATAAAAAAATAGGATTGTATTCAAGATGATGTTGAGGAGTGAGAACTGTTGAGTAGTGAGAAATAGTTTTGTGCCAGATTAAGAATGTAAGGGAAACTATTTTTGTACTACTATAGTGGTATTAAGAAAAAGAGACATGAGAGATTATGATATGGTTTTGTGTTATCTTGAGATGTAGTTGTTGATTCTCTCTAAGCATGAATTTGTATATGTCTAAGATAAGTTGTGCACTGTTGGCCCTTAACCAAGTTTTGATGAAACCTTGGTGAGTTTTGGAACACCTTCTGTACTTCGATGCGAGGACCCAAAACGAATTCAAGATTCATGAAGTTTCGAGACCAAATGAAAACAAATGATTATCAAGAAGAACCCCAAATATACTAACATTTCACTATGTTTGGTTAAGCCTCATAGGGGCAATCTCTACTTCTCTCCCACACGTGACCTTGTGTTTAACCCCTGTGTGAGAGGGGGGCCCCGACTATGATTATACACAAATTGGATTTTCTCTCCCTATCGCAAGATTCCAATTTGGTTTTAGTTTCTTTGGAGATTTCACCTCATAGCCTATTCCAAATCTCTATCCTGATCTATTGTTTATATACATACCCAAAAAGGAAAAGTTACTAGATTATTTTTATTAAGCACTTTATTTTATGGTTGTTGGTTTACTCAAGGGCGCGATAGTGAAATGAATGATGTGTAAAGGACTCAACTCCAAAAAGGTGCAGAGAATGATGCAATGCAATAATTCATTTTCAATGAAATCTAGCTAAAGCAGGGAGGCGAGTTCTTTACTCGTTTATAATGACAACTAAGCACTCAACAACATGCAATATTAATTTTATTTGCAATGAAATGGACAACAATTCCAAATGGTGAACTGAGGTTCTTGCAATATAAAATCAAACAACTTTTCTAATATACTTTTTAAAACACGCCAACAAAATTTGATGCTTTCTCTTTTTCTTTTCAATTAAATGCAATTTGAAAGGAATTCCTTCTATTTCTTTTGTTTAACTCTATAATGTGTAATGCACTAAAAATTAGATAAAAAGGAAGAAAGAGAATATCCCAAATTGAAGCACGCAAAAATCAAGGCTTCAAAATTGAAAAAAGTCTTCCAAATGAATAAAAAGAAATCAACAGTCAAAACAATCAAAGAAAGAGTGGGAAAACAATCAAAGAGAAATTTCTCCATACAATCTTTCAGGGAGTTGCCAAGTATATGTATACTAATGGAGGAGGCCAAGGAAGAGATTTATGGTTATACCAATGCAACAAGAAGTGAAATAAGATGACATATGAGTGGTGTATAGAAAGTGAGGAAAACATTGCAAAACATTTCACAAAAAAATGTAAAATTCACAATAAGACATCTAAGGCAGATCCAATGTGGATCTGAAGTGTTGAAGAGGTCAAAACAAATAGATTTGACTGACTATTTTGAAGGATAACTCTTCAAAATTGGGGATCAGGATAATTTTCTCTCCTTTAAAATGGAGACAGAGGGACTGGTCTCTCTCTATGAAGGGAGACAAGGCAACCAGAAGGTCTGGTCGCTCTTGGTTAACCCAAGGGAAGAACTAGTCTCTCCCTTAAAGAGAAAAAGGTGTGACCAAATTTTTTTGGTCAGTACCTTAAAGATAAAAAGGTGAGACTGAAGGAGTTTGGTCTCTGTTTTTACACAGGGAATGTGGGACCAAACATTGGAAGTGAAAAAATGGTGGATTTGGACAAGATGTAACAGATCTGGGATACAGGTTTTTTCAACAAAACTCAGAAAAGAGTGGGGAAATGATTTAAATAGAAAAAAAACACTTAAAATGGAAGAGATATTTAGAAATAATATTAAAAAATTCAATAATATAAGGGGATTAATACATGGAGAAAACATTTCCCAGTATGGTCACCAATTTGTTGTAGGTATTTTGCACCTTGCAAGAGCTGAGCTCCCTTAGGTTCTACCTACACCTAAGACTGGAATAGAGACTTAAACTAAGGATGTTCCTAGATATTATTCGTACATGAAAAACTCCAAAGAATATGAAATACTCCCAAATATCAAAGAAATCATGTATGTATTGACAACATATCTAATAGCATATCATAACACATAATTATACAAATTATCTACCAATGAATACATAAACTTGTATGAACAATTAGATAGAGGGAAACATCCAATATGTATTCTATTAATAAAAGAAGAAATATTACAACTTACAAATGAGAAGCTAATGAAATGGTATCCTTCCAAGATCCTTGTCCAAGTCTTACAACCAAATCACCAGCGTAACCTTGGTAGCTCTTTCCTCCCTCTCCCTATGGAAAATGGCTTGGTTCTTATAGGGATTTAGGGATAAGTCCATATATTTATTAGGATAATATTATTGAGCTCATAATGGAAGCCTTATTGAGGCTAAACCTAGAGAAATCATTGGGAAGTCTCATCCATCCAAATCAAATCCAAAAATAGGAGCTTCTAGACTCAGTCGCGACCTGTACACACAAACAGAGCAACCCAGTCACAACATGGCAGGCTAGAAATCACAACCAAACCTTTCGGTCACACCCATAATGAAGGGAAAGTAAAACCAAGAATTTTGATCTCACCCTTAACGAAGGAAAATGGTGACCAACCCTTTTTTGGTCACACCCTTAATGAAGGATAAGAGCGACCAAGTGGAAATTAGGATAGAATCCGAGGGAAGAAGTGGTGAACATTTGTTGGATTGGATAGGTGATATGTAAATGATAATGACCTAATGATTGGGTGGAAAATAAAATTATAACACCTTGTTTATGAAATTCGATAGTCTGGTGTAGTCAAGCTAGCACAACTGGATGGTATCCTTCGACCAAGTTAGGTGAATGGTGCACGCCTAAATCCCTACATTTCTCACACTTAATAGAGGGATCATTGCTCCATTCCAAGGGATTTTTTATAGTAGTTATATTTTTTTTATCTATTGATTTTTTTTTAGATGTAATAACGTCAAAGTGTGCTCAGTGGTGCCACAACATATGTTTTCTCAATCTAATAGTTGGATCTTTTCAAACATTCTTACACAAAAATGTGATGTCATGTGAGTCACCTATCCACTCAATCATACACATAAATATTCTAGAAAATCACATTGTGTTCGGGGGGCCCGAATCTGAAATACATTAACAACCAAGCGCCAATCACGTCATGTCTAGTTGTAACCCTTAGGTTAAATGTCAAAACCTATTAGAATGTCCTGTCAAGTCTTAAGAGTCCCTTTACGTGTGGATTATGTGGATAATCCCGCCACAAGTTTGAACCGTTAAAAGGTAAATCCCTCACATTGACCATGTGTTGGTCAAGCCACCCACTAAATTCAGGATCCGTTCAGATATTTTACCCCATTATCAGTCTCGTCCGTCGAACATCTATTCCATATATTGTGTTGTTGTCTTAGTTATGAGATAATTTATAACCAATTATTGGTTTACCCCATTACCTCATCTATACAATCCCACACATTTATTGTGAATGACACACTATTATCTTAACTTCCCTCTATCCTTGATTTTCTCGCACACTAGTTCATTCTGACAAGCCTCTTGCTCCCCAACTATGTTCATTCCCCCCAATTCAATGTGTTTACTAGCACTCAATATCGAAAATACCAAGAATAATGGGAGGACAAAGATGAGGCTCAAAATAAGAAGTCCCAGATGAGCCCTATGATCCCAGAATCGAGGTGCTGTAAAATTTCAAAGGAAATCTCAAGCAATCGACACTTCTCGACCTCGATATGATGAATATGGTGTTATTCCCACAAATGAATATTGATGTGCTATGGGAGATGGGTTCCGAGGTAACATGGGAATTGCAATTCATCCCAAAGGCCAACCTTATCAACCTTTTCATCTCAATGATCATGCACCTTAGGTATTTACTAGTGTTCAAGACCAATGGTGAGGTTGCACAATGCATTGGGTTCCTAATAATAAGAGTGAATGATAGGAGCTTACGACTCGAAAAAATATATCCCATCCATGCAGAGGATATCCATCAGTTGACAGGACTATCACTGGAAGGTGAGGATGTATCTAAAGGGTTCCAAGGGTTGATCAAGCACAACAAGAAGAAGGGTGAAATCCGTTTGTATGAAAAATTCCATACCCAAGGAGTGGTTCACAGGAAAAATCGAGCTTATATTACAGGGGGAATGCACGTTGGATGCCCTATCAATGGAATATTTATGCACAAATGGTGCATTCTTTAACTAGAATATTCCTCATTGCTTATGAGGAAGTTTAGAAATGTAGACAACTTCATGTATGGATACCTACTTCTATCATTTACAATGTTGAAGTGGTGGACACCCATGGGAAGAAAACTAGCACTTGCAGATAATGGGTGCCTCACAAATATATTTGAACCTTAGCACACAAGGTCTGACTCTAAGAATATGGAATTCAGTAATGTTTCCTTCCTGAAGTGGTACACTTAGCTGATTCATCCCACCCAAAGGATGTGCATACCATAGGAATTATTGAACCTGAAAACAAGAAATATCTCATTCAATTTGAATCTCCACCACATGTTTGTTTGAACAAGGCACAAAAATCCCTCTGATTTCCACACGAGGCCATTACCATTCTATCTAGATGAATAAATATTGTATAAAGAGGTCATGTCATGTCCAGGAATCAAACACAACCTGCACAAGTTGGGAATGGATTATATTTTGTCATGAGAGTTGTTAAAGAATAAGAGTTCTCCATAGGAATAAGGGTCAAGTTCACGCAAAATAGATCTGCCACGAATTCACCAACACCATTAGACTCAAAAGAAGAGGAAGAAAACACCTGCAACATCCCAAAATCACCTTACTAGGATGCCCCAAGCTTCTGTATGATGTAGTACTCTCATGTTAGATCGTCAATGAAACTTTAACCGATGCCTTTACAGGTGAGGTTTCTACTAGAAATAATAGAACCAACGTTTCCCCTATAGTCATCCAAGCCAAATTCATAAATCCCCAGCCCATATCTAGTGCTATACTTCTCACCAGAGTAGCCACTCATGCTTCCCAGAATTTTATTGATATAGTTTATGACTCTGAGACAGACCCTAGAAAATATTCTACTATAATTGCAGATCTATCCCCAACACCAACATCCAAGGATACTATAGTCCCAGTTCCACCCAAATCACTAGTACCTATGTAGATAGACAACCCAGAGAACCTTGGGAACTTCAAAGATCTTCTCCTATCATTTTTTGCAACGTCAATCTAGTCAAATGTTGTAGTTGTGTCCACTTCAGTCACTCTTCCCTCTCTGGAGAGACAAAAATATGTAATTCTAGAACTCACCAAACTCCCAAAATTCCCACTCTTGGTCCCACTGTATCCAAGACTAGAGATTCTCACTAATATTCTAGAGGTTCGGTACAAAACCCCAAAAGTTCCATTCACAACAAGGAAAACAAATCAAAAAGAGTTGGAGTCTCAATAACCATAGGAGACTCATTGAGGATAGAGCACAACATCGTTGAAATATAAGTTAGAGCCAATACTCCAAGATCTGCAATAGTGCTCGGAACTATTACAGCTCTTCCTGATGCAGTTGAAAGTTATCCCTTTAATTCTGATTTACTTAAAGAACAAAATGGATGAGCAGTTTTGGGGAACATCCCTAGGAGAATAAAAGGTTGATAAACCCTCATAAAAATCCATGGCCACTCAGCTTCTTATTCAAATTAAACTCCCATTGGAAACTACCGTCACATCTAGTGAGCTAGCTCACTTTCCTAGACCACAACTAGTAGGATTGATCAGAGCCTCTACTGATCACTTGGAGCAATGAATTCAACAAGTTGAAAAGAAAGATAAATTTTGGAGAGAAGAAGGGTTGATGGCGCAAGAAAAAATGATGCATGAGGAATATTTAAAACACCATGTGGAGCATAAAATGGAGAAAATGAAAGAAAAATTAACAGAGGTCTAGTCAACTTTTAGGGAAGAAACACCCCAACTTCCATAGTTCATGGAATTTGAAGAGATACAGAAACAAATTGAATTAGTCTAAGAGGCATGGGAGGCATTGGAATATCTAGTAGAGGACCTATAAGAGCAGTTGGAGGGAAGGAAGTTGAAGGTCGAGGAACAACCCAGAGAACTCCAACAATAGCTGGAAAATATTGTTCTGGAAGGAAACGATGCCAGAGACGCCATGCATAAGATGACTGTTGAGTGCACTACCATTTTTAAGGAAGCCAGTGATTGGATGGGTGTGATAAATCGACACAACCAAGCACTAGAAGATTTAAGCATGAAAATAAAAACCCTCAATGAATAATATTCTAAAGTGCATGATCCTCTGGAATAGCAAGAAACAATTGATGAGATCTATCAAGCCAACAACACTTTGAATGCCCTATTTGAATCTCAAACAATGGCCAATACAAAACTGAAAGATTTTCATCTAGTAGTACAAACTGCATACCTCTAGATGCACCAGGTGGAGATAGTAATAGATGAAAAATGCAATGCTCTTATCACATCAAAGCCAAAGGCATTCAACACCAACACAACTCAACAATTTGTAGAAGAAGCCACATTTCTAATTGAGAAGTGGTAAGACAAAATTAAAAACTTCCATGAGATCAGAAAGAAATCCCTAGAACTAGTGCCAGAGTTGGGAATTTAATTTGAAGGATCCAAGGAAGAAAAAACTTGATTTAGGGATGGAAGCAAGTCAGAAGAAGAAAGTAAATCCACAGAAGGACCATAGGCCAAAACAAAGACCATGGAAGAACTAAAGACTTGACTCTGGGTGAGTCAAGGATTTTGGTCGGGGCCTATTGGGCCCTTTGTTTTGATAAGTATAAGTTGTGAAAGCTACCTCGAAGACAAAAAACCAAGCAAAGGAAGGAAAAGAAGGTTGTGTGAAAGAATGAGTAATAGAAAGGCGTTGTAACATAAAATAGTTGGAGGCCAACGTAAAATCAATTTTGGGAGGTTAGTTGAAACAAAATCAAGAAGAGAAGAGCGCTCACGGGTTCTCAATAAAAAAAATAGGATTGTAATCGAGATGATGTTGAGGAGTGAGAATTGTTGAGTAGTGAGAACTAGTTTTGTGCCAGATTAAGAATGTAAGGGAAATTAGTTTTGTACTACTATAGTGGTATTAAGCGAAAGAGACATGATAGATTATGATATTGTTTTGTGTTATCTTGAGATGTAGTTGTTGATTCTGTCTAAGCATGAATTTGTATATGTTTGAGATAACTTGTGCATTGTTGGCCCTCGACCAAGTTTTGAGGAAACCTTGGTGAGTTTTGGAACACTTTTTGGACTTCGACGCGAGGATCGAAGATGGAGCGCCATGGAGGAGATGAGATCCTGGATCCCACTTGTTGTTCAGGCTATGTGGACCCATAAAGGGGTTTATTAGGGTGTTTGTAATGGGTTATGGGATGTCGCCCCATGGGTTTACCCATGTTTAGGCTTCTTTGTAAGGAATTGTAAAAGTATAAATAGATAAGAATGTATGGTAGAAGTAGCGAAGCAAATAGCTTGCAAGTAGTTTTGGGTTGCCTTATGCAACAAATTGTGTATGTAAGGCTCTGTGCTCAATAGAGAAGTTGGCTTTGCGTTGTGACCTAGTTTTGGGAAGTAGGATCTGGCGCTCAGTGTGCAGATCTCCTATCCTCTGCAAAGCTTGGCTCTGTGGCTTAGTGCACAGGAGAAGATGAAAGTAATATATTGAAGAATAATAAAGAAGACAAAGCAGTTGGTGGATGTAGCCCCACACTAGGGTGAACCACGTATATCATGTGTCTTTGGTGTGCTTTGTGCTATGTTGTGTTTTTCATTTATCTTCTTAGTTCTTTTTTTTATTATGTATGTTAGATAAATCTGTTGATGCTTAGTGCTTTATTGGTGATGAATGAATGTTATATCTAACTTAGTGTTATGTGCTAATTGATTGAAGTACTTAATATTTATTATTACTATGCCGATCTATCTTAGGGTTTGTTATGCGATGTTAATGAAGCTAATGAACTAATGCATATCATATTCTAAGTGTTTCTAGAATACTCTGCGAAGTGTTGCTATCACAAATCTGTATCGCATCTTGGTTACAGACACCTAAGTCCTGTAACCCACCCTGCCTCTACCTTGGGTGAGAATTTGCCTACTTCGCAGGTGTTGCTTAAAGGGATGGTAGTTAGGGTTTTGTTGGTGCATTGAACCCTTTTTCTTCCCTTTTGCCAACAAATGCTTATGTTGTCAGGACTTGAAAATGTGATTGTTGGGAACTGAAGAAAAGAGAAGATCTGTGCTTAGATATATTGTTGTAGTGCGCAAAATTCTACTTGACTTGTGAAGCTTTGTGCTAAGAAAGAAATCTAATCTGAAGGAGAGAGGTAAGATCTAAAAAGAGGTAAATCTGTGTGCTTTGATAAGAGTAAGATAAGTGAAAAGTTTTGTTTCGAAAGCATGAATTTAAGTATGTTTAATAGATTTTTTTCTAGTCTGGAAGCTGGGGGGCAGTTGGAAGAGAGAGTTGATCTAAGTAAAACTAATAGAAATGAAGAAATATATGTTATTCCTATTCATAGAAAGTATTTTTGGACTAATAAGTAGATGCATGAACCTAGAAAGAATTTTTGCAGACTGCAAGTCCAACATTGCGATCCCAGTACGTAGTACAAAAGGGGTTGGGGAACATACAAGAGAAAGACAGGATTAACACTATGTTATAACTGCAGAAGGTCAGGACATATTGCTAAAGAATGCCCTGGTATGGGTCCTATTTGTCTTTGTTGTAAAGTTATGGTCATGAGGTTGAGGATTTTCCAAAGATGATTGCTAAAGTTGAAAGGATGAACATGAGACAAGAAAACTATCAAGAGACTAAGAGCATGTTAGAGAATTGGAAAGAGAAAGAATCAGAGAAAGTTCAGAATACATTAGAACAGTTGAAAGAAATGATGGACGATCACAAAGATGTCAGTTTACCAGAGATCTTGAAAGTAAAACAATGAATAAGTGCAAGAATAGAAGACTTCAACATAGACTGTGTCTTGGATGAAGAAACATAAGTGAATATTATGACAGAAGAAACTTGGGAAATTTTGGGAAAGCCTACTGTGGTACCTTCATTAGGAAGAATAGTCTTTTTTTAAGGAAAGATGATAACCCTATATGGAATATTTACTAATGTACCTATTATTGTCCATGGAATATTGACTGAAGAGGAATTTGAAATCATTAAGTTTGTTGAGAACAACACCCCTTTCCCACTTTTTTTAGGTAAGACTTGGATTGTGAAATATCAGATCAGAAGGAAAGAAGAGGAATAAGCTATAGAAAAGAAAAATCAAGAACTAAGGGATTTCATAGCTAGAAAAATAGACCGATTAATAGAAGAATGAGAAGATAAGTCAAAGCAACATATGACAAGAGAATTACATGTCGAAGTTGAAATAATGCAAGAAGGTTTGAAGGACCTATCCTTGCAAGAAAGAAGTATATCCAACCAGGAAGTAGTAAGAGAAGGGATATTAACTTCATAACCAGTGAGAGCACATCAGTAGTGCGAAGTCACTACGCTAGGAGAAGATAAGAATAAGAATGGAAAGAGGATTCCAAAAATTGTTAGAGAAACTCAAATCAAAGGAAATAAATAAAGGAAGATCAATAAGAAGAAATCCAAGAAAGAAAAGCTACAGGAAGCTACAGAGAATAGATGAAAGACTTCGTAGGAGACAGGTTTGTAGGACTTGAACCTCGTCGAAACAATAGAAACACGTAGAATGGGACTTCTCCCTAATGAATATATATGACTGTTGGAGGCACCCCACCCATTAGAACAACGCTCCAAAATGACTAGAAAATGCATTTACGAGATTTTGGGATGTTGAGACCATGCCATAAAAGACAGATTTGCATTGATGGAAGCATTCCTACCTGTTGGAAGAATCCATTATGATGCTCACTTATTTAATCTGTCGGATGTTGCACCGGGACCAATTTTTTCCACCCGTGATTAACTGAGCTATCAGGGAATGTATTGTGCATCGAACTATGATTTCCAAAACCACACATATCCATCTATTTTTCTACCTCGCTTATCCGTTCACCTACCTCGACCTGTCTTTTTAAAAGTGATAATGTCGGGCGAAGGCACTGAGTTAGAGAAGTCCATCGAGGAGGTTCTTAACAAGGTTATGGCTGATAGAGCTATGTCTGAAGGTATCTAGGAATCGTCGACCACGGGAATGTAGGCTTCCCCTTTGACAAGATGACGTTTGGGTTGTACCAACCCCGTGATCGAGCAACGAAATAAGAATCACAACGATCTAGATAATGCAAAGAAGATCCCATCGATCTTACTAGATTATATTCCATCGTTGACTGGCGTAGTTAACAATGATATCATTCCACAATACTATGAGTACACTTTCATCACCGTGTACATCTCGAAGGGAATACGCGTAGTCGGAAGCTAGTTGGGATAGATCTCGTTACTAAAGAACAACGATTTCAACCTTGGATATAGAGAGAACTATGCTATGCTAGCACCCCACAAATACTTGATGAAGACAACTGGGAAGAAGCCTCACATTATCTCCGAGCCATGGATTAAGGAGATGGCGCAATCCACTGTGCTCAATGTGATGAATATTCCCCATTTTGGTCGACACCAGGAGGTTAACGCTTGCGTTAAGATATTCTTGTTGTGCTACCATGGAAGATACCTGTGGCTCGACTGGAGGATTACTGTGGATCTGGCACTAATCCACTTGATTATAGGGTTAAGCATGAAGGGACCTAATCCTAAGCAATTTTATCCAGGGAAGGACTCAAACCACTCCCTGGAACAACACATCACATAAGCATATGGAGAAGTTCAAAAGGGAAAGAGAGGCTACAAGGTTTCCTCTATCCAGGATGGCGTAGTGTGCCTCACTTGCCAAATCATAGCTGGCAAGATCCTAAGAAAGAATCGCCCCACACATATCACCAGGTTTTGGTGGACCTCATAGGAAAACGTATGGAGGGCATGAAAATGAATTGGGTGAGTTACCTCGTCAAAGAACTTGAGAAAGAATGTCATGAACTTCAAGATCAGGGATATGAGTTCCACTTCAGCTGGATTCTCATGTTGATCACATTTTTCGCTTGGAAAATTCTTGAAGGACACACCTTCCCAGAGATTGAACCATCAAATCCGTTGTCCTCTAGGTTTTCTACCTTGTGGTACACCAAGGACATGTTGAAGCAATGGAAGTCGAATGTTGTGTTCCACACCTATTATCAGCAACTGAAGGTTTACATTGAAGAATTTCTGTGCATGACACCGCTTACCTTGCACTAGTACCGAACTTTTGTGAAGTTCCATGCCAATAGACATTTTATATATATCACTGCACGCAAAGATGAGAGCAAGGAAGAGTTTCAATCATATTACAATCTAACAAATGATGACATGGAGCATATCACGAAGGAGTGGTTGGAGGAGTTCCTTTCACTGGTCGATGATGTAGAAATCTCCGACCCCAACATCATAGGAATCCCCTTGGTCACTTGAGTCAAGCATGTTGGACAGTCCAGTGTGAAGAAGAAGAAGAAAAAGGAGGAAGTCTATAATATAGAGACTAATGAGGAGGGCAACACCTTTGAAGGAAATGTATCTATCTAGCCAGGAGGAGGAGACGATGCAAATGGACAAGGAGGAGAGGATGAAGGAGAAAATAAAGGTGAAGGTGAAGCTACACCACTGAAATATCTCCCTACTCTAAAATCGCAAAAGAGAAAGTTTTCTCCAAAGAAACCTTCAGCAAGAAAGAAGTTGTACGGTATTAACCCCTAGTTGGAGGCCACACTCATAGAGGATGACATCAATCTAGTCTATGGAGCCATGGAGGATGCTTCAGAGGATATCTTGCAAAGATATGGCATGAAGTAGGAGGATATGTATAAAAGGGTTGAGAAGGAACTAAAGGAAATACAACAAGATATTCATTCAGTCTATGCAGTACCCATTGCTCCTTCCTCGTCACATAATACAGAATTGGGGGATGAACCAACCCAATTAAGAAGACTAGCATATGCGACAGAGGTTCGACTTCAGAAGGTCCAAGAAGAGAAGGAGAATTCTACAAAATCCTTGAAACAAGAGAAAGAGGAAGTATTATAAAAACTATGCCGAGCGCGGTACTGTGTAACCACCTATGAAAATGAAAAAGATGAGTTTCAGGTGATGGTATAGGAGGAGAAAGTATAGTATAGATATAGAAAGAAAAGGAGAAGTTTCTCCTAGAGAGGGCCATGGTTAAGGAAGATATGAGTAAATCATGTCACTTTGTGCCTGGTTTGGCATAGGAGGAACAAGAGTCGGTTGAGGCTCAAGTGGCAAAGATCGTTGAGACCATCCAGAAGCTTCAAGTGAGGATAACATAGTTGGAAGTCCAAGAAATACCAAGAACCCCGCAAGAACTGTGCGACCAGAGAGAGGAAGCTTCCAAGAATGCATTAATAAGGATCAAGGCCCTTGCCTCAGAGTGAAAATAGTTGAGTGATAGAAGTGTGAATACTTATGAACGCTTCACAAAAGATCCATAGTTAAAGAATTTGGAAGCGTAGATACAGGAGGCGCAATAGCAGGCCTTCCTCATCCAGGCGCAGATGAAGATGCTCACTGCAGTAAAGAGAATGAAGAGATCTCAAGAGAAGTGCGCAGTCCAGTAGAAAATTACTGCCATCTAGGGAAGATTAATGGAAGTTGCGCAGAAACTACAACTTGTGCAGGATGAAGCCTGCAAGGTGTTTGAAGAAATTGAAGGACTAGGCTCTCAACTAGACCAAGTGGTTGTGATAGTGGAACAATGCCTGGAAGGGCCTGTTATAGTGTAGGAAATATAGGAGCTCATTGAGCAGGAGGCTTAGGTGAATCAACAACTCAAGGTAGTTTGAGTGAAGCTCAAGGATTTCAAAGAAACATTGCCTAGATATGAGTGACTCAAGATGAGTCACAGGTGAGTGTTGGGGGCCTGGTTTCCCTCGATCAAGTTTTGAGGAAACCTTGGTCAGGTTTGGACCACCTTTTGGACTTCGATGTGAGGATCAAATATGGAGTACTATGGAGGAGATGAGGTCACAAATCTCACTTGTTTTCTGGGCTATGTGGACCTAACAAGGGATTCAATAGGGTTTTCGTAATGGGTTATGGGATGTTGTCCCATGGATTTACCCATGTTTAGGCCTCTTTGTAAGGAATTGTAAAATTATAAATAGATAAGAATGTATCGTAGAGGTATTGAAGAGAATAGATTACAAGGATAAGTGCAAGTAGTTTTGGGTTGCTTTGTGCAACATATTGTGTATGTAAGGCTTTGTGCTCAATAAAAAAGTTGTCTTTGTGTTGTGACCTAGTTTTCAGAAGGATGATCTGGTGCTCAGTGCGTAGATCTCCTGTCCTCTACGAAGCTTGACTCAGTGGCTTAGTGCATAGGAGTAGATGAATGTAAGAGATTGAGGAATAATAAATAAGATGAAGCAGTTTGTGGACATAGCCCCACACTGGGGTGAACGACGTATATCTTGTGTCTTTGGTATGCTTTGTGCTATGTTGTGTTTGTCATTTATCTTCTTAGTTATTTTTGTTATTATGTATGTTAGATAAATATGTTTATTCTTAGTGCTTTATTGGTGATGAATGAATGTTAGATATAACTCAGTGCTATGTGCTAATTTATTGAAGTACTTAATATTTATTGTTACTGCGCCGATATATCTTAGGGTTTATTCTGCGATGTTAATGAAGCTAATGAAATAATGCATATCATATTCTAAGTTTTGCTAGAATACTCTATGAAGTGTTGTTATCACATATCTGTGTCCCATCTTGGTTACAGACACTTGAGTCATGTAACCCCCCTGCCTCTACCTCGGTTGAAACTTCGCCTGCTTCACAGGTGTTGTTGAAAGGGGCGATAGTTAGCGTTTTGTTAGTGCATTGTTGAAGCGTTGAACCTTGGGTCTTCCCCTGTGCTAACATGCATGTATTTTGACCAAGGACTCTGAAATAATAGAATAATGATGAAGACACAATTTAAAAGAAGACTTTGTATGTGATGATTTATGTTTCCATGGAATGATATTATTTTATGTTTATTGTGCATTATGTTTTTGTATTTCTTTGTGATGTTCTATGCAACTCTATTCTTATTTCCTGGTTTATGAGGTGTTAAAGACTCTAATATGGTTAATCTATCTTGCACAAGAATGATAGTAATCCTGATAACTTGTATATCTAACTAAGAACTCTTCTTACCCTTCCCTAATTATTATGTCTTAGTCACGCTTCCGGTGAGACTTCTTCCCATCCGGGAAGATGAAAGTGTCAGCGCACTAGACTACATAGGTACCCTTTTGTTGGTAACCTGAAGAGGACCTTGGTCTGACAATTTTGTGCCAACACTAACTAAAATAACCAAGATTTATTATGCTTACTCATTTGCAGTTGAAATATTTCAATGATGTTAGAGTTTATGTAACTATGGATAGCTCCAGAATCAATTAAAATTACTATGGGATGGTTATCAACCTTACCTTCCATTTTAATCATGAGGCATTGATATTCTACTTGCTTGTTGTCCAAGGCTGCATAAATCCTTGTCATGTCTCCTCCCTTGTATTCCACTGTTTTAGCTTCTTGAATGTTGTGTATAGTCCTCATTATTTCTCCTTTGTGAGGGTAGTACCTATATAAGTGATTTCCCTCACATCCAAAACATTGTATAGGATAATACCTTGGTTCTTCCAAAATTAATATGTAGCCTTGTGCTCATTTTGGGTTGACTGACCTTGTTAATTTTCTTGGGAGTTTTCTTCAAAAAGGGTGGCTTAAGAAAATTCTTCATTTGATCCATTTTACTCTTCATCTTGTCATTCCAATATTTTTGGAAAACTGTCCTTCCTCTACTTTTCTCACGATGACTCTTTGATCTCCTTATGGTTTCCTCCAATGTTATGGGGTTATAATGTTGTATCTTGTCACTGTAGAAGGAGGGTAAACCACTTAGAAACCTTTGTATTTTGAAATTTTCTTCCTTTATGAAGTCCACATACTTCAACAATCAAATAACCTCTTATCATATTTATCCATTTTCATGGTTCCCACGATGAGTTGAAAGAACTCTTTCACATTCCTTTCATAGTAATGCTCAGACAAATATTTATCTTGAAAATATACTTGGATCTACCTCTGTGAGATCCTTTTTTCATCAAGGTTCTTGGATTTCTTAAGTTGATCCCACCACATGGTTTCCTTTCCTTTCAAGTGGTAGGTCATAATTTTGGATTCTACCATTGAGGGGTAATCATGCAACTAGAAATATTTATTCATTTCCAACAACCAGGCCTTGGCCTCTTCTCCTTTATTTGCTCACCATTGAAAGTTGGTGGCTTAATGTTCCTGAGTTCAACTTGCAAGTTATTTTCCTTGGGTCTTATCCTCTACCTCTTTACAAGAGAAACACTTGGGCTACTCCCTAGCCCTGAACTTGCATGAGTTAATTTTTTATTATTTGGGTTGGTTTTCATTGATGTCAACCCTTGAAGAATGTTCAGTAGCAAAGTTTGGTAGCACAAATGCAAGTTTGTTCTATGGATAATTGTATGCATTTTGATATATTTGTAGGCAAGACTATTCTATATGGATAGTACATGTCATTCCATTTCCAGTGGTATCTGGAATGTTACATAATTCCTCACGGTTAGAGAGTTGTGGCCATGTGAAGTTGGAGAACCCTCATGAGTCATCTAGAATCCCCAAAAGGTCAAAGTAGTCAAAGTGGTTGCAAAGAATAAATTATTTAAATAATAAAGTGAATTGATGAGTGTACTATAATTCAAAGTGGATACAAAATAAATTATTTAAATAATAAAGTTAATGGAGAAATTACTAAGTGGATAAGTGGTTAGAGGTGGGTTAGCCCTAAAATAAGGAAAGTGGGTTAAGATGGTTAGAAGGTAATTTAAATAATAAAGTGAAGTGATGTACTATAAGTCAAAGTGGATACAAAAGAAATTATTTAAATAATAAAGTTAGTGGACAAATTACTAAGTGGAAACGTGGTTAGAAGTGGGTTAGACCTAAAATAAGGAAAGTGGGTTAAGATGGTTAGAAGGTAATCCCTTGAGGAAGCTACATAAAAGTATAAATAAGAGGCAAGGGTCTCTCATTTTTAATCACAATTGAGAATATTGAATATATACAAGTGACTGCAGTAACCAAAGGATATCTAAGCCAAATTTAAGAGGGAAGGTAAAGTAAAGAAGGCCTAAATTCAAGGGATGATAAAGTCTTCTGATGATGCTTTCTAAGGTATGTTATTTATAGGTCATCTCACCATTTTCGCAATAATTTTTTTATAGAATGATTCAGACCATGAAATTGGGAGTCATTGAGGGAACATATCCAAGTAGTTGTGATAAAAAAATTCTCTTGTGGGTCGTTTTATTTTTGGGTTACACTCCATGGAAAATAAGGTTTGTGGCTACTCCTGAAACTAGTCTAAAACAAGTGTTTCGGGTAAAAAGGTCATAACTTCTTCATAAAATATCCAAACTCCATAAGACCAAATTTATTGGTTTGAGTATAGTCTGTATTATGGTGTGTATAATTTTCAGATCTATATAGAACATATTCCGTGCGGGGCACACTCTACAAGTGATCTCTCTAGAATAAGCCAAAATTCAACAAGGTATGACATTTTTGCTATAACGCCTTTTCGGAGAGGTTCCAAGTAGTGAAATATGGAAGAATTGCATAAAAGAAATTGAAGAACATTGTGTACCATTTTTAGATATTTATTCATTACAGGTACATAGTTATGATTATTTCAAGTTAGGGTTGTTGACTAATCCAAAATTAGTCATGTGAGACTAAAGTAAAGTTTGATGAAAATGCTAGTATCTTGTTGTTAACATTAAGGAAGGTGTGCAGGTATGTGATAATATAAACCAGGTCTATTACAGAGTTACAAATCATATTTGGATGATGATATTGATGAGGGATTTTGGTTGAGGTACATGTTGGGTACATGGTTAAGACAAGTAGTTGATGAGTTGGCACATACATGAGGTGTATAGTTAATGATGTTGGTACATATTGATGATTCATAGTTTATGTGTATTTGACGCATGATTGGTACATATTTGGTGCATGGTTGATGCACTCGTTGATGGTATAGGTTGAGGTACAGGTTGGTGCATGGTTCATGCACTTGTTTATGGTACATGTTGATTACAGGTTGTTTGGTACATGTTGTTACAGGTTGTTTGGTGCACGGTTCATGCACTCACTTATGATACATGTTGATTATAGGTTATTTATGGTATAGGTTGATTACAAGTTGTTTGGTGTAGGTTGATTGGTACAAGTTTACAACAATATATCTCACAATGATAGTGTGACAATGGTTCAATCATTATACTTCTACGTCAGGGAGGTTGGATAGGGAAAGGACATGTGGTTGAAACCATCTTCTGGTTGTATCCAGAGAAAATAGGGGGTTGTAGACTCCTTCTAGTTGTAGCCAAAGAATTGGGGAGTTGGAGATTCCCTCAGGTTGTAGCCTAAGATACTAGGGGGTTGGAGTCTCCTTTTAGTTGCAGCTGGAAAACAACAGAAGTTGGTTCTTCCAATGAATTTAATTCTTAAAGACATATAAGAAAAATCATTACGTGGTTTTCTCCCGCTTTGGGTTTCCATGGAAAATCAATGGTGTATTGTGTATGTGTATGATTTCTCATTTGTTCATTATTTATTTACTTTGCTACTATTGGATGATAATTCTACATTGATATAATACTTGCATTTTATGGTTAAAAAGGATTAAATTTCTCTATTATTGATTCACCCCCCCTCTCAGTAATCCAACAATTGGTATCAGAACAGGTTCCTTCAGAAAACAATTTAACCATTGGAAGGAAATCATGGATTATTCTGAGAATGGAGTACCACTATTAAATGGTCAAAATGGTTTAAAGTATGATATATGGAGTGGAAGGAGGAAAGTATTTTTACAGACACATGGGTATTATATTTGGCTATCAGTCATTATAGGATATGCTAGTTCAAAAGTGGAAAAGAATACAACCAAGAAGAAATTGAAGAAGAATAACAAAATAGAAATGGATTTCATCTCGGAAGGATTACCTAATCCAGTAAGAGAAAAGGTTGGTAAATGTTCATCAACCAAAGAACTTTGGGATACATTACATGATATTTATTCTTCACCCATCATAGATTCAGAAAATGCCAAAGAATATGAAGGTACATATAAAGAAGAAATATGTTCACCATGTCAAACAGATTCAGAAGATGAAGAGTACATAATCAACATAGATATGTTTTTTTTCTTTAATTGTGAAAAACACAGACATATTGAAATTGTTAGGGTCCTAACCCACACATAGGTAGAGAAATATATTCGGATGTAATAAAGATCAATATTAATAAGGCCTTTCAATAAAATATAATAAGGCGGATGTAAGAATACCTAATAGACGCTTTCGCTTCTAGAAGGATGTTCCTCTAGATGCTTCTCTTGATAGACATATTTAGTATAAATAATGCTCGAGGGTATGAAAACCCTAGCTTGGAGATTATTGTAACATAGTGCTTCTCAACTAGAGGTTGCCCCCTCGAAGAGGCCCATGAACATTGCTTTTTGAATCAAAGTGCTATTTATATTGTTGTTCTTATATCATTTATGTGTTATTGTGGAGATTATGCTGGTTATATTACTGTTATTCTTCCATTTCTAGCATTTTATTTATATTCTGCATACTTTTTATATCTGGTATATTACAAGTGGTATCAGAGCACTTTCCTTGGTAGAAATTGTAGGATTTTTTTTCCAGGGTAGAGACGTATTCCGACGTATTTAAGCTATAGAGATTTGTTGTTACACTTATAAACCCGCGGTTGAGGGATTCATACACGTAGGAAATACAAGTGGTTCTTAAGCGCACATCTGTTGGCCACCCTTGTAACCCTTGTTGGTACCCCTTCAAGTGGTAGCGCATCAGACAACACCTATGTATGGATCAACCTATATTTCTAGAATCCCTCTTTAGACAAATTGATCAACCGCCTGATTGTTATAGTGCCACTGAGAACAACACTCGGGAAGATACTCTCTAGTACCTAGGTAGTAGGGTAGTATAGCTAAGGGTACGGTCTATCCTCCTTAGTTAGTTCCCTGAGATATTGGGCCGAGTACTATTGTTGGACCCGACACGTATATCGGAGAGCTATAGCACATGGCAAACCCTCGTTTGTAAAACCCTTGAATACCTAACCCTTGGGGGATAGAAACATAAACAAATTAAAACAAACAAGATCTGTTGTTGCGCAACTATGTTCAGGTTGCCAAATCACTACACTTTTCTTACTGGTTAAACATTTGGGGATTTCATCGATGCATTATTCTTCAGACTAGAGTATAACTCCACAGGTATAAAATAAAAATAAATAAAAAAGTCTGGAAATTTTTTCACCATTATTTGAGACCTATTCCATTGGATTCATCTCTTCGCCCTTATCACATTCATCCATATAATTTTTCGGTAAAAATTTTGACCCCGCCTGCCCCTTTTCAGTTCACCCATCCTCATGGTCCATACCCGTATCCAAGACCTGGAAGCTTGCTTCAAAACCTTGCAATCTGGTCTCCTCGAGACCCAAAAAGAAGTGAAACAACTTAGTGCCAATGTTGCCTCCATAAATACATCCATCAATACAACCATAAATACAACCATGTAGTCCTCAATGGAGGAAGTCAAACAAGAACCGACCAACCAACTTGAATCTGTCTTTGCATCACTCTACACCAAATTGAAGATCCCTACAGATGACCCTTTCTATGACACACCTCCAAAGACTAAAGGTGAACATTCGTCCCATCCCGATACCTTTCAGCATCATTACTTTCAACATGACCTACGCCTTCCATGGGTGGATGTGACCAAATTTGATGGATCGGACCCCACTGGTTGGGTAACCCAAATGGAACATTATTTCTCTTTATATGGCATTACATATGACTTGGCCAAACTTCGGTATGGTGTTCTCCATCTAGATCAAGAACGTTGGCAATGGTGGCAATGGAGAAAAACTTCTCGTTAAGGGTATATTTCTTGGACCCAATTTGTGACTGAGCTTTATGAATGCTTTGACACTGACACAAACCACTTGGGTTGTTTGAAAAAGTTGAAACAATCAGGAACAGTAGAATACTTCATAGTTGCCTTTGAACACCTGGCTTTTCGAACAGAGGGCATGACTGATGCTTTATTTCGAGAGTGTTTTATCAGTAGCCTCAAGGATGAGATTAAGGCTCATGTCCTCATGGATCGACCTTCGAGTTGGGTGGAGGCTACTAAAAAAGATAAAGAATCACAACAAGTTGTATCCTCTCAAAACTGTAAACCCTCCTTTATCCCTCACCCTAAACCTGTAAATCCCACTACTCCCTCCGCCCCATTAAAGATCCAAAAATTGACCAAGGCTGAAATGGCTGAATGCCAACTCAAAGGCCTTTGTTATAATTGTGATGACAAATATTTCGCGACCCACAAGTGTAAGGAAAAAAATCTTTTTATGGCCATATCTGAGGATATTTCAGAAGAGGACATGTTGAAAATCCCCTTGTGTCTGAGTCACCTGAAATCACTGACATAACCCCTCCCTCAGACCCTACCGAAGTGGAACCAATCATTTCCCTCAATGATCTAACTAGCTTCTCCGCCTCCCAAACCCTCAAGTTAATCGGTTACATCAAGCATCGGAAGGTTGTCATTTTGGTTGATAGTGGAAGCACCCATAATTTTATTCATCGCTGCATTTCTCAAGAAACTCATTGTTACATCCATGCCATCAACTATTTCCAAATCATGATTGCCAATGGTGGTGCCATGAAATGTGGAGGGCACTGTGAAAATGTGCGTCTCCAAATCAGTGACTACCACCTAAAATCCCATATGTTTTCTATTGACATGGGTGGTTGTGACATTGTGTTGGGTGCAGACTGGCTAAGGACTTTGGGTCCCATTCTCATGGATTTTAAGGAATTAACCATGCAATTCGACCAGGAAGGCCACCAATATAAATTCCAAGGCATCACTACTGGTTCACCTAAGGTCATTAGTTCCCATCGCATGGAAAAGATGCTCAAAAAAGGTCATTCTGGTGTCATTGCCCAACTTCATGCCATACAAGAAACAAAGACACCCCCGGTGTTGCAAGACCTCCAAGCCATCCTTTCTAAACATCAAATGGTATTTTCCACTTGCCAAGGACTCCCTCCTTCTCGTGGTGTTCATGATCATTCCATTCCCCTTGTACCCAGAAGCCTTCCTCCCAATATCCATCTGTATCGCCACCCATTTTCACAAAAAAATGAAATTGAGAAAATGGTCCAGGAACTCCTTAATGTAGGCATTATCCTCCCTAGTACGAGCCCTTACTCTTCTCCTGTATTCATGGCCTTGAAGAAAGAAGGTTATTGGAGAATGTGTCCTGACTTCCGTGCCCTCAACAAACTAAACATTAAAGAAAAATTTCCCATTCCTGTCATTGATGACCTCCTGGATGAATTGAGTGGTGCCCAATTCTTTACTAAACTTGATCTTCGCTCAGGCTATCATCAGATATGTATGAAAGAGGAAGACATTCCCAAGACAGCCTTTCGAACTCATGAGGGCCACTATGAGTAACTTTTTGGTCATTCCCTTTGGCTTGTGTAATGCCCCCTCCACCTTCCAAAGCCTCATGAATCATGTCTTTCGTCCCTTTCTCCATCATTTTGTATTAGTTTTCTTTGATGATATCCTCATCTATAGAAAAACCTGGACAAACCATATTACTCATGTGGATTGAGTTCTCCATCTACTCTCTTAGCACCAACTTTTCCTGAAATAGTCTAAATGTGCTTTTGGTGCCTCAGAAGTAGAATACTTGGGTCATCTGGTTGGCAAGGATGGCATTAGGGTGGATCTGAAAAATATTGAAGCTATGAAAGATTGACCACACCCAAAGACTCTCAAAAGCTTGCGTGGATTTTTAGGCTTAATAGGGTATTATCACAAGTTTGTTAAGAATTATGGAAAGATTGCAGCACATCTCACTTCTCTCCTCAAAAAGAACTCTTTCACTTGGACTCCAACCGCTGCTCAAGCTTTCCAAACCTTGAAGATGGCCATGTGCACCACTCCGGTTCTGGCCCTTCCTGATTTCACAAAGACCTTTGTGTTGGAATGTGATGCCTCAAGGAAAGGAATCAATGTTGTTCTTATGCAAGAGGGTCGACCTTTGGCCTTCACCAGCAAGCAACTATCTGAAAGGAATCTAGGCAAACCCATCTGTGAAAGGGAAATGTTGGCTATTCTTCATGTCGTTGATCTATGGCGCCCTTATCGCTTGGGGAAATGTTTCCAAATTAAGACAGACCATCAAAGCCTCAAGTACTTTCTGGAACAACCCATTTCCTCCTCGGAGCAACAAAAATGGGTGACTAAGATATTTTGATATGATTATGAGATCATTTACAAGAAAGGCAAAGACAATGTGGTGGCAGATGCACTGTCCTGAAAATATGAAGAAGAAGGATCCCTTTCTTCTCTTTCCTTCATTGTACCAGATTGGCTCCAAGTTGTTTGCCAGGAATGGCTACAAGATCCCAAAAGTTTGCATCTAATCCAGTAATTGCAGACCAATGCTCTAGCTCCCACAGGGTACTCTTGGCTCCAGGATGAGCTTCAATACAAAGGCCATTTGTATTTAAGTAAACAATCAAAGCTTAAATCCATGGTACTTTCTAAGCTTCATGCTAAACCCACAACGGGGCACTTCGAGTTCACCAAAACCTATGACAACGTAAAACGTTATTTTTTCTGGGATGGTATGAAACAGGACATCCGTAATTTTGTCGTTGAATGTGATGTGTGTCAACGCAACAAGG
This sequence comes from Picea sitchensis, assembly GCA_010110895.2. Classification (NCBI taxonomy): domain Eukaryota; kingdom Viridiplantae; phylum Streptophyta; class Pinopsida; order Pinales; family Pinaceae; genus Picea; species Picea sitchensis. The sequence goes on from SNQJ01S0019839.1 coordinate 234,210, forward strand.
GAGAAACAATCAAATCTTCGGGAACACTACAACTGCTTTCGATTCCACCTTCTATTTAGAAGGATATCTCTATGTACTTTATTACCGACTTACCCAAATCAGGAAATAAATTAGTCATAATGGTGGTTGTGGATCGCCTTTCCAAGTATGTTCATTTTTTCACTCTTCAACACCCATTTACTGCATCCACGGTGGCTCAAATTTTCATGGACTAGGTCTTCAAGATTCATGGCATGCCGCACTGTATTGTTTCTGATCATGACCCAACTTTCACAAGGATTTTTTGGCAAGAACTATTCAAACTACAAGGCACCCAATTGCATCTCAGCACAACTTATCATCCCCAGAATGATGGTCAAACGGAAGTTGTCAACAAGTGTTTGGAAACATATCTGAGGTGTTTTGCCTCTGAAAAGCAAAATCAGTGGGCTCAATGGTTACCCCTAGCTAAATGGTGGTACAACACTTCCTGCCATACAGCTACACGCATGACTCCTTTTGAAGTGGTATATGGACAAAATCCACCTTCAGTTCTCTCATACTTATCGGGTACCTCGAAGGTCCAAGTGGTTGACCAAACACTTATAGTTTGAGAGGATATTCTCCGTACCCTCAAAGAGAACTTGGTCATGCCACATAATTGCATGAAGCAACAAGCAGATCAAGGTCACTCTGAACGTCAATTTGCAGAAGGGGATCAGGTGTTTCTACGACTACAACCATACAAGCAAACTTCCCTCAAGGCTGAGCATTGTCAAAATATAGCACCCAAATTTTATGGTCCTTATACAGTTCTCAAGCATGTGGGACAAGTCACCTATCAATTATCTCTGCCCAGTCATTCAAAGCTACATCCTGTTTTTCATGTTTCATGCTTAAAGAAGGTGATTGGAACTAGGTGCCAAATTCAAACCAAACTTCCCAAGTTAGTTGAAGAAGGATCCATTTGGCTATAGCCAGAAGCAGTTTTCGACCAGTGTGAGCATCGCCTGCGTCAGAGAACCATCAAGGAAGTGCTAGTCCAATGGAAAGATACAACTCCAACAGATGCCACTTGGGAACCAGCTACCATTCTGCAGCAGTTTCCACATCTCAAGCCTTGAGGACAAGGTTGTTTTTAAGGGGGTGGACATGTTAGGGTCCTAACCCGCACATAGTTAGAGAAATATATTCGGATGTAATAAAGGTCAATATTAATAAGGCCTTTCAATAAAATAGAATAAGGCGGATGTAAGA
>SNQJ01S0019840.1:0-35949 GCA_010110895.2 Picea sitchensis
AAAGAAAGCATATTGATATTCAATATTACTTTGTGAGAGACATGGTTGAAGAAAATAAAGTATTGTTGATCAAGGTGGACACTTTGAATAATGTTGCAGATTCATTAACAAAATATGTTAGCACTGAGAATTTCTTTTGGTGTAGAGGATCCATGGGCATTGCTGCCCTGTATTGTTGACTATGTAATCCTGTAACCCCCTGTATGCAAAGAAAACAACAAGTGGGAGAATGTTGGGTACGTGTTATATTCTTTGCACGTGTAGTAGTATTTGGGCGTATGCACCGGACACGCAGGAGGGTTTGAGGAAGGGCTACTAGGCCCCCCCTAGGGGGTGTAGGGGGGCAGCGCCCTCGACAATTTTTTTTGTCTCAAAAAACGTGTCACATATTTTAGGTGGTTTTTAGGCACATGGTTTCTTTGCCAATGGTTTTGTATTTTTGGTTAAGGAATTCGGGTTGTTAACTAATCCAGGTCATTGGGTTAGGGTTTTGGATTCCGCTCACGCCTATATGTATATAGTATTGTAAACAGTGTATCACCATGAATGAATATAGAATATGAGGGTTTTCCCGATTTGGGTTTTCAGGGGAAAAATCTTTGTGTAATGTTTGTATTTGCCATTGTATCTTTTTTGCTCATTTACTGAATATATGTTTGCAGTAGATATTGTACAAGGTTAAAATCTACAATCGAGTCTATGAGTTATTTTCTACCTCACTGGGAGGATAACATCCCCGTTGGATCCAATGTTATCACATACTATTTTTTATTGTGTGAAATCAAGATTTCAAAATCTAGCAGGACGTTAAACTGGTTTGGAAGCCTAATAAATTAGAGAAAGGGCTAAATATGACATGAAACAACTAAAGTTCGTGGGAGCGCTAAGTGATTGGGTCTGACGCATCACAGATCGTGAACTGTCCAGATCGACGGTCGAAGATGATTTCGGGGGGGGGAAACTGCGCGAAGGTTAATTTAAGAAAGCGGGTCGAAATCTAAACCATGGTTTTCATTATGGGCTACGTGGTGCCACCAGGTGCATTTCAGGGTGAAAAGCGGGTTGCCCAGACCACTTCCTCATGCCCCTGAAATTTGGAAAAGGTGTAAAAGGGCGGTTGGTTGTTTATTTTAGTATTATTTTGAATACTTGATCGTTAAAACCTTGGTGCGACCACCAACTTTCAATTGCAGCTCAAGCAGTACACTAACTCAGCTCACCAGTTCCACTCGTTTTGAGGTAGAAAATTATATCCAAGACAAAGAATTTCCTGACTTCCAATCGAAGGAGATAATTCGACTGGGTAAGGCCAAATGTAGTTTTCCAGGGCCTATAAAATGATGTTGATATGTCAATGAAAGACAATGAATCACATGAAGGGTCGAAACAGAGTCAGAGGGTGAAGAGAGGGACTGAAATGCCAGAGAAGCCAGAATATAAATTAACAAACGTTTCGTGTCGATCATTATAATCGGTTTCAGAACTGAAATATTTTATTTAAATCATTGTAATCGGTTTTAGAAACTGAAACTTTTCTTTGTAATCATTGTAATCGATTTCAGAAACCGAAACGTTTCTTTGTAATCACTATAATCGGTGTCAAACCGAAGGAACTCAGCTTGTATAAATATTAGGAGTTCCAAATGTATCAAGGGTTGGCAGAAGTGCAAGGGAACGATTTTAGCTATTCAGAACTTGGATGTAATTTTCTGAAGCTGAATTGAATACACATGCATAAGACTTGAAGTTTCCATGAAAATATTCTAATGCTTGTGATCTGAGTTTTGTCTCCTCGCTTTGTATGTATTTCCTATATTCTTTATTTCATTTTCATTGTCTTCTGTTTAAATTGGATAGTCAAAGCTCCAAAATTCGTCTTGCGATGCTCTTGGTTGAAGCAATTTAAATTGTGTTAAGTTCTTCCTAACTAATTCATAATTCATTTATTTAATGCTCTGATGCAGTTATATGTTTTCTTTTCTTCCTACACTATGCAAATTTACAAATTATAACTCAGATTTATCGCCTTATTTAGCCTTTATCCTCTGGAGATTTTTACCGACCGGTCAGTGCTTCCATTGTTTTCAGAAATTTGACTCCATAACCCTAAGTGTCCCTACACTTACTTGCCAACAAAATTATAAAAAATCCCCTAAAACAACAAAACCTAGCCATTGATTGTCAAAGAAATACCAGGTGATAGGAGAGATCCCTCTCTGAGCTGAGCATGCTAGTACCCATCTCTAAAATTGGTTTGTAGGTTACCTCTGTCGTATGTTTTATCAACCGGACAAATTTACAGAATGCTAACATTTTGCATTAAATCCCTTTAATTATTTTGTTTTATGTCCTCTTTTCAAGCCCCATGACACAAGAAGTCCTCTTTTCAAGCTCTATGACAGAACTCTTCAACACATTTTGACTTTCCCTTGCTAGTTCCTAGAACCTACCAATCAAAATGATAAGTTGTTTGCATTAAATCCCTTTAATTATTTTATTTTATTTATCTTTGTTTTATGTCCTCTTTTCAAGCCCCATGACACAACAAGTCCTCTTTTCAAGCTCTATGATAGAACTCTTCAACACATTTTGACTTTCCCTGGCCAATTCCTAGAACCTACCAATTAGGATGATAGGTTGTTTGGTTGATTTGCATGATTTTTTTTTTATAATTTTTAAAAAGAAAAGGTGATTTTTAAATTTTTAATAAAATTGATCATAATTTAATAATTATCTAGGGTTATTATGTTGTGAATTGTAATTCACACATCACTTTAAAAAGCTGCACTTAAACTAGTTTAAATTATTAATCTATTTTTTGATATTTAAGAAATATTATTTGTTAATTAATCATAAACAATTTTAAATTTTACCCTGACCAAAAAATAAAAATTATGGTTTTCAAAAAAATTACCATCTTAATAAAATAAATTATGGTTTTCAAAAAAATTACCATCTTAATAAAAGCAAAAAGTTTAGTAATCTAAACCTTCTAATTTTTTACCCTTTTCCAACATCTTTTTACTTCCAAGTTTTTATCCCATCTATACATTGATAAACCTATGATATTTGATAAAATTATCCCACGGAAAAAACGAACCCGACAGAACCCGGTCATAACAAAACAAAAGTAGGATTTCGGCCTTCCGAATCCGATTATTTAATCGAGATTATATCAGCGACGAGAAGTCAAGCAAATAACTGTTGTGAAGAAATGATCTTTGACTCTATTGCTTTCTAGAAGGAATAAACGATGTCCCTGTTGTCAGTCTTCCCTGCCTAAGCTGCCGACCGTTTGGAAGTTCCGCCCAAAGACCGTTGAATGGCGGGCCGAAAGAGAGCTTTATATATATATAAAATCCATTTCTATATTTTAAATCAACTGACCATCTCAAATTTCAAGTTTAAAACGTCCGGCACAATCTGTTAACGCACTTAAAAGTTGGATTGCATGTTCAGTGATCTAGAAGTACTAAATTTTCTCTGCCCTAAAGCTTTTTGAATATAGATTGGTATCACAACTTGTGTCATTTAGGTTTTGATTCATAATTCTGTTAGTTTGTCTGGTGGCCTGATTATTCTAACATAGGGGGTTTCTAGATTTGAAGAGCTTGTAAATCATGCCGTCACAGACTGGAAAGAAACATGTAGATCTCTCTATATCGGCGACTGTCCCGCCCTTATTCAAGTGTCCTATATCGTTGGAACTAATGACGGAACCAGTGAGCCTATGCACAGGAATGACTTACGACCGAGTTTCAGTATAGATTTATCTTGTGATAACTACAACTTAGCATTTTTCTCGTCTCTGCGTAATTCCATGCCCAAAATTTGCTTTATTTCTCTTCGATCCTCCAAGAGAAATGTTATCTTCAACTAAGCCTTTATCCTACTGATCTCAACCATGCTTCATCTTGTAACAAGCATATCATCAACAAATAAAATCAAGATAATGAATGTACCATAAACACAATAGTCATACCTACCCCTTGAAAGATTTTGTCTCACCATGAAGGAATCAAACATTTTGCACGATTTCTTGGGTAAGTACAACTAGGCCATACAATGAATCCTTGAGTTTGCAAACAAATCTTCCTTCACAATCTTGAACAAACCCTTATGGTTGTTCCATACACACTATATCTTTGTTAATGTTGATTTTGTGGGAATTAGGATATCTCACACTCTACATCCCTTTACTCCATCATCATAACTAGCAAAGATATAATACAAGAAAAAATTACGAAACAAAGATTCTAAGTCTAGAAGTAACTTAGAGTTTACCAATACTTGCAACCCTTTCTTGCTCATATGACCTTGTTGTTGATGCCATAAACAAGAAGATACATCTTTTACCTCAGATGCCACTTCAGTACTTCCTTCCAACTTATAAATATTATCAATCTGTGTTGCCTTCATCACCACTAAACTACCTTTTGACACTTTTAGTGCTCCACCTTCACGTGCCTACTTATATCCACCAGAATCCAATACTCCTAAGGAGATAATTTGTTTCTTAAGTTTGGATGCATGTCTTACATCCATTAACTTTCTAACAATACCATCGAACATCCTGATTCTAATGCTGCCAACCCCAACAATTTTACAAGAAATACAATTTCCCATAAAAACAACACGTTCATCAATAGATTGGTAAGAAGTGAACCAATTTCTATCTGAGCACATGTGGTGGGAAGCACCAAAATCTAACAACCATTTTTCATGATATTGTGATATACTATAAATTGATAAAACTTCATCAATCATCCCTAAATCTGTCTGAGCCAAATTTGCTTCCTTTTTGGCGTTCTCCTCAGATTCTTTTCTTTTCCAACAATCTTTCTTGAGATGCCCTATTTTGTTGCAGTTCCAACATTTTTCTCTACCCTTTATGCCTGTTGACTTAGCTCCAGATGTACCTCGTGAATCCTCCCCTATTTCTTGAGATCAACCTCTAGTCACCATTGCTTCTAATGTTGAGGTTTCTCGACTGAATCTTCCTCCTTGCCTCCTTAGACAACAAAGATCCCACAAAAGTATCATAATCAATGGAATTTGTTGTGCTAAACCACATAGATGTGACCAAATTTTCCTAATATTTAGGTAATGAACACAATAACATGACTTCTTTGTCCTCATATTCATATATTACTTCCATACTAGATAATTAACAAATCAGAGTATTGAAAACATTTAAATGATCAACAAAATTTGTATCTTCTTGCATCGGTAAGCTATATGATTGCCTCTTAAAGAAGATTATGTTTGTCAAGTACTTCATCATATAAATACTTTCCATATGTCTCCATAAGCATGTTGTTGTTTCCTCTCTAACGTTATTAAACATAACATCATTTGCCAGACATAGACGAATGGTACTAAGAGCTTTTGAATCCAGATCTTCCTAGTCTTCTATGACATATCCATGGGTTTCTTTGAATTTCCTACCAACTCCTTTTGCAATCCTTATTGCTCTCACATCTGTTAGATTCATAGTGAAGAAAAGAGAATAAATATAATGGAAATAATAGAAGCAATCAAGAAACCATGATGAACAGAGATAACTAAATACTGGCAGAAAAGGCACACTCTATATTCATCAATGCTTCTGTAAATAATCATGTACATAGATGTACATATATAATACAAAAGACCATAACTGTCATGTAACTGTATAACACTTAGATTAACTTAATTAACCAACTAACTTATGATTAGTGTTTTAACATCCCCCCTTAATCATAAGTTTGTTCTTGCCTAAAAAACTGCCACTACTTTACAATCAACAATGTGTCAAGTGAATATTAAGAGTGTTGGTTGAAGATGCTCTCTGAACTCTGAAAAAATAGCAGAAGTTGATGTCTTCTACTAAATTGGTGGTTTAAGGTTGACCACAAACTCATCTGGTGGTTTCAGGATGACCACAAACCAATTTGGTAGTTTCGAGATGACCACAAACCGAATGTCTAGCAGGAGTTGATGTATTCTACTAAATGGCATGGTTTTAAGTTGACCATAAACTAACAAGAGCTCAAGGCTCAAAAATCTGAAAATGTAACAAGTAGAACTTGATGTCTTCTGTTCAATTGGTGGTTTTAATATGACCACAAACCATATCAAAAACAATATTATTTGTTCATACCCTCTAAATCAAACTTGGAACCTAACTCAACTAGATTCCCCCTCTCGGGGATAAGTGGTTCCAATTCCCTTGGCCATCATTCACAAGTATGACCAAGAAGAGATCCAACACATCAAACTCTCTTCCGGCGGAGTCTGAAGACTCAATATTCAACTCATAAGACTACATCAAGCGGGCCTCGATCATTCCCTAAATCATCAAATCATCCAGAAAACATTAATGTCCATCAAGCGTAGAAATGCTCCAATCAAATGCATTTGTACTTGTGTATAAGTCGATGATAAGACTGTTCCAATAAATTTGCTTCCAAACGTCAATGCCAAGTTCCTAACCATTTAAAATGAATATGTTTTTTCTTTCTCTTTTGACACCTTTTTGAGAGGTGTTTTGTCTTCCCACAAAATTTGCTTGGGTGAAGATCAAAACAGTTTTACTTATCATGGCCAAACCGATGGTTGTTTGCACTTTATGGGTTCTTTATCCAACCGATTAACAACATCATCATCGATATATCTTGTACCTATTCCTTACCAATATCGCAAGCTCTGCCATCTTATCATTATTCAAAAAACCTCCACTCACAAAGCAAGCGAGGTTCGCTAGAATTAGGAAAATGAAAAAGGTTGTCGGCATCCAGTACATAACCTAATCCATATCGATTTTGTTTAAATCATAATTCTTCCCATGGTCGAACAATACATTTATCCAACACTTTTTCTGACATGAGGGACTTTATTCAACTCATCTTCATGTTTATGACTATCATCACTAGTCAATTGAATGTCTTCATTATTTTCATCCTTGATGCTATTTTGGTTGTTGTAATCACATTGTTGTTGTCGAAGCAAACTTAACTCATTTGACAACAACTTGTTTTGATGTTTGAACATCAATCTTCTTATGTGTTACTTGTAAACAAGTAATCACTGTTGTACTAAGAGTGCACTTGTTTGTTGCAATTGTAAATTCCGTAGTTGAAAAGGTTAATTAATGTGTGTAATATTGTAAATAGTTCTTCAATTCTTACCATTATGAAAAATATGGAAGAGAGATGCTTGTATGTTGATGCCACAAAATTCAATTTTGTATCCTGTTGTGCATTCCAAGAGTGATCGTTCGATGCATTAATGTGCCCAAAACTACAGGATAATCAGTGACTCACACAAAGATCCTAAGATGCACACAAAAATCCTAAGACCCCCCTTATTCAATTTTAAGTGGGTCAGGGGCCTTAAGACAAATATATAATTTTATTATGTAAGATGATCCCCTATAACTCCTTTTACAAACTTTTTTATTTAAAAAAACCCATATAACACCTTTACATGCACCTTATAACTTCCCAAAAAAACTTCTTATAACACCTTTACAAAAGTCTTCAAATAAATAACAAAACCTTATAACTCCTTAACCTTATAACCCCTTATATCAAAGTCTTCCTATAACTCCTTTTAAAAAAAACTTATCAAATCCTTATCACTTTGATTAACATTGTTAATCATACAAATATTGGTACTCTCAAATCATGATATAATAAATTAAATAACTTTATAAGTCTCCTGTCATAAAATATCAATGCAATTTCCTATTTTCTTAGGGTTTCATTTAGCCATACATAGTGAGTAGAATCTTTACCATGTGTCCATGAGTCAAATTACTTAGACAGGTCCCTTCACGTTGAGTTATGTATGCAGAGTTAAACCATATTAGGTTTGCTGTGAGAAAATGGAGGCCGCAGTAGATGGTCATTTGATGCTGTCATTTTTCATCCTAAAGACACATTTCACACTGAACAAGCCATCGAATATGGCACTAAAATGGTTACGGAAGTGATCAACCCGTATCAATTGAATTAACAACAATATTATTCAATTGCTAAATGGCATAAGTCCTCCTCCATTTAAATAATCAATTTAAGAGGCAATGGAGAGCTTCGCGACAGCTTATCGCGTGACGTTCTTGGACAACGAGCAGGGTTACGATAAGGGTTACGTTGGCATGCATTCTCTGTTAACTTATAGGTAGGCCCTTCACTCATTCTCTTTATCGCTACATGTGCCAATAAATATCAGATCGCCAAGCAATATGATTGAGTGACCGATTGGCAGTGGTTCTCTTGCTTCTTTTACCAAGGCTACGATTGAGGGTCTCTTTCTATGTTGCAGGTGGGGTTCTTTCTCCTTCAACAACAATGTTATTTCTACAGAGAACTTCAATTCATACAGTCATCAATATAAATTGCAAACGATTTACCTCAATTAGATTTCTCAAACCTTTGATGTTGCAAGCTCTTAATCTCGAGAGCATTCTTTCTCATGGCTTTCTTTGACAGGATAAGATCAATGCCTCACTCCACGCTTCTCCATGGTTCGACCACATCTCACTCCGGGATTCTTCACATCTTCAAGCTTCTCCACGGTTCGGCCTCTCACATCTTAGCTCTTTCACAACCTTCACATAAAACATTGATCATATTGTAAAGCCTCTATCTAATCAATGGTTCCGTTCTCCCACTCAATCACATGAATGTTCAAGGTCATCAGATGTAATTTGCAGCGCTGGTATTTTCCTCATTTGGTTCACACTCTCACTAAGCTTCATCTCCATTGAAAAACTACCATGGATGTCAAGATTATCAACCCTCAAGGAAATAAGTGTTCTGATAAACCAACAAGCCTCTAAGATCATCTACATGCTATGATACCACTGTTAGATTCATAGTGAAGAAAATAGCATAAATATGATGGAAATAATAGAAGCAATCAAGAAACCAAGATGAACAAAGATAACTAAATGCTGGCAGAAAAGGCATACTCTATATTCATCAATGCTTCTGTTAAATAATCATGTACATAGATGTACATATATAATACAAAAGACCATAATTGTCATGTAAATGTATAATAGTTAGGATAACTTAACTAACCAACTAACTTATGATTAGTGTTTTAATAGTGTCTTGAGCTTCCATAACTAAAATTTAGTTTGGCTCCTCCTTTAAACAAATCTGACTTCACGAAAAATCAGTCAACGATTGATAATTTTTTCCCTTATTGGACAAAGCTTTTTTTCACGTCCTTCCTTACGACTTGAACAAATCTTGTCTCATGGTAGATCTTTATTTCTAACAACAGATTGATCCAACAACTCTAGTAACTAGATAATGACTTTAATATTAAACATCGACTAGTTCACAATCTAGCCAATCCACATTCTTGTTAAGTCGGTCCACTCGTTCATTTATAAAGGAGATGTCGCGATGAACCAACCAATATCACTCAACAACAAATTCTTCCACGCAAATCTAGGCACATCCTCTGTTGCTACACTTCAGCTATTTCATACAATAAAATATACACCATAGGCTTTGAATATCTCTGATGTGAGCCAGAAATCTACAACACGTAGTTACAATTATGGCTTTCCTCCAGGTTGGGCGGATTGGAGAGACTTGCACTTTCTTTGCAGCTTTTGACCTGAGCCTGCTCTCTCTCTCATGGGAACAATGATGCCCAGATGGATACAACTTAGAACCCTAGCTTCTCAGCTTCCCTCTGTCCAACGTTTCATTATGCTCTCAACTTTCCTCAAAGATCTCCAACCTAGGCTTTGATACAACTTGTTGGGTAGCGAAAGTCCACAGAGAAATTTAACGTTTCATTATGCTCTCAACTTTCCTCAAAGATCTCCAACCTAGGCTTTGATACAACTTGTTGGGTAGCGAAAGTCCACAGAGAAATTTATAGTAGAAACAGGAGATCAAGGTAATCATAACAGTCACATATGAGACATAGATTTCACCTGGAAAAATCACATATGAGACATAGATTTCACCTGGAAAAACTCTTTATAGGGAAAGATCCAAGAGACAATGATAATCAAAATACCAATTGGTTTATGAAACTCCTTGTTTGTAGGATAAAGATCCCCTCCGTACACTGATTTGGACATATACATATCTTAACCCTCTAAATTTGAACATATAGCATTCAAAGAAGAAACATATGTTATTAACTATTAAAGTCTTAATACAATTTAGTATATTAAATTTTGAAAATAATTTAAATAAAAAAATAAGATTAAATTATATTATGAAAATACGTGCATCAACAATTTACATACACACTTTAGCTTCTTGTACTTTTATATACATAATCCCGACCCTGTAAGAGAAAAATGGATTTAAAACTTGGCACTCCAAGTTTAAACTACCATATTGTGGGGGAGGAATTTAAATATTTTATTTTTTATTAGTTCTTTTCAACTCGAAAGAGCGAGGAGAAACCTATAGCCCTTGAGATATGAGTAGATGGGTTGTTACATAATGGAATGATCATATATATTTCTAATCATATAGATTGTATTTCTAATCCTATAAAATGTATATACAGTTTGAGTGAGTCTAATGGTTAAGAACACATGTTTCCTCCTAAGATATCACAAGTTCAAATCCAAAGGGGATAGGATATGTATACCTTCAATACCATGAAACAATAGAACCATTATTGGGGAAAAAGAATTCATTGAAATCATGGCATCTCTTGTATTTTTTTTGGGATAAGCCAAACTCTATAATAGTATAAGATAATAGAATAAGAGTTTATAGACTCTGAGAGTTCAGTTTAAACTACTCCTTCTAAATTTTGGTATTCTTATTTTTAAGTTTTCATTCTATGTTATAATTAGAAAATATCATGTTAAGGAGAATATATGGTGTGATAAAGAATTAAAGGATAAAAGAAAATTAAGATATTATAAGGAGGTGGTTAACCCTAATCTTGAATTGATCTTTAAATGAGAAGCTTATAGCTTCACCATTTCACCAACACAAAAATATATGTAAAAAAATATAATCTTGGCTCTTTAGATGATGGAGAAAACTCGTCCACACAAGCCACAAGTTGAGACTCAAATAGAAATGGAGCTACTACCCGAAATTTGAGTGGGAAAAACGAGTAATCAAAAAATAGTAATAATGGTTAACAATAGAAGAGATCCACCTGAGAGATTGCAAATACAAATTGAGAACAAGAAATAATGAAGGACGAGTTAATGACCTATCTTATTTAATACATGGTGTAACATAAATCACCTACAACATGCCATGTACAAGATTTACCACGTACAATATTTGCATGACCTCTAATCTTATAACGTTCAAAACCAACAAATCTCATTATCTCATTGGTTGCCTCATGCCGATAAGACCACTTAAACACTATATAAATTGTTATAAATTAATTAAGAAAATAAAAAACGAGAAACATAAACTAAACTATGGAAAAAATAATTTAGAGAACATACAAAGAGACTAATGTTATCTAAATATTGTTATAGCCACAAACATCACAAACATTAGTCCATCAAATTATCTTCAATCAAAGAGATTGTTGTTGTCTAAGCATTAATACATTAACTTATCATTAATTAAAGAGATTAAACTTATCATTAATTAAAGAGATTAATGTTGTTTAACTATTGTATAGTCACATGCATTAGTCCACCAAATAAAATTAATTAATTAACCCCATTTATTAAAATAATAAATTAAATTGAATTAATATATTGTGTTAAATGGATTATCTCACTATATAGCATAAATTCATGTGAACTTAAGATCCCTTAAGCAATTAAAGAGATTAATGTTGTTTAACTATTGTATAGTCACATGCATTAGTCCACCAAATAAAATTAATTAATTAACTCCATTTATTAAAATAATAAATTAAATTGAATTAATATATTGTGTTAAATGGATTATCTCACTATATAGCATAAATTCATGTGAACTTAAGATTCCTTAAGCAATTAAATATTTGCATAAGAGTATTTCTTAATCCCTCTAAGCACTTGATATAGAAAACAATTAAAGGTTTACATTTCAATCCCGAATTAAATAATTATATGAATTCCAACTTAAATTTTATATATATCCTGAGTGGGCCTAATGGTTAGGAACATGTGTTTCCTCATAAGAGATCACAAGTTCAAATACAGAAGGGGGTAGGGTATGTATGTCAAATCCTTGGGCGGAGGGGTCTCACACACCAATTTGGTGTCTCACTTGGCTGTGACCTTAAAAATAAAAGTTGACAATAAAATTTGAATAAATGAAAATAAATAACATATATGAATCTTACATCACATTTTTAAAGGTATTAAATGGTTATTAAAATGAATATGATAGTACCATGTTTTGCATTAAATCCCTTTAATTATTACTGTGTTTTTTGTTATCACATACTAATTTTTATTGTGTGAAATCAAGATTTCAGAATCTAGCAGGACGCTAAACCGGTTTGGAAGCCTGATAAACTAGAGAAAGGGATAAATATGGCAGGAAACAACTAAAGGTGGTGGGAGCATTAAGTGATGGGGCTCGGTGCCTCACAGATTGTGAACTCTCCAGATTGACGTCCAAAAATGATTTTGGGGGGAGAAACTGGGTAAAGGTTAATTCTGAAAAGTAGGACGAAATATAAACCATGGTTTTCGTTCTGGGCTACGTGGAGCTTCTAGGTGCATTTCGGGGTGAAAAGTGGGTTGCCCCAAACCACTTCCTCACGCCCTCAAAATTTGAAAAAGGTGTAAAAGGGAAGTTGGCCATTTATGTTATTATTATTTCGAATACAGGATCGTTAAAACCTTGGCGCGACCACCACATTTCAATTGCAACTCAAACAATACAATAACTTGGCTCGCCCATTCCACTCATTTTCAGGCATAAAATTATATCCGAGACAGATCATTTCCTGACTTGTAATCGACGGAGATAATCAGGCTGGGTAAGGCCAAATGTATTTTTCCAAGGCCTGGTAAATGATGTCCAAAGGTCAATGAAAGAAAACGAATCACCCAAAGGGTCAAAACAAAGTCAGAGGGTGAAGAGAGGGACTGAAATGCCAGACAAACCATAATTTGGATTACGAACATTTCTTTCCGATCAATATAATCGGTTTCAGAAACGAAATGTTTAATTTAAATCATTGTAATCTTTTAGAAACCAAAACATTCCTTTTTAATCACTGTAATCGGTTTCAGAAACCGAAACGTTTCTTTGTAATCACTGTAATCAGTTTCAAACCGAAGGAACTCAGCTTGTATAAATATTAGGAGTTCCAAATGTATCAGGGGTTGGCAGAAGTGCAAGGGAAGGATTTTAGCTATTCAGAATTTGGATGTAATTTTCTGATGCTGAATTGAATACACATGCAGAAGTCTTGAAGTTTTCATGAAAATATTCTAATGGTGGTGATCTGAGTTTCATCTCCTCTCTTTGTATGTAATTTCTATATTTTTTATTTCATTTTCACTGTCTTTTGTTTAAATTGGATTGTCAGTGGCCCATAATTCATCTTGTGATGCTCTTGCCTGAAGCAATTTAAACTGTCTCAAGTTCTTCCTAACTAATTCAGAATTCATTTATTTAATGCTCTAATGTAGTTATATGTTTTCTTTTCTTCCTACACTCTGCAAATTTACAAATTATAACTCAGATTTATCACCTTATTTATCCTTTATCTTCTAGAAAATTCTACCAACCAATCATTTCTTCCATTCATTTTTAGAATTTTGACTCCATAGACCTAAGTGTCCCTCCCCTTACTTGCCAAAAAAATTATAAAAAAACTCCCCCCAAAAAAAAACCTAGCCATTGATTATCAAAGAAATACCAAGTGACAAGAGAGAGCCCTCTCTAAGATAAGAAGGTTAGCACCCAGCTCTAAAGTTGGTTTGTAGGTTACCTCTGTCGTCTGTTTTATCAGCCGAACAAATTTACAGAGTGCTAACATTCTAGCACCATTGTCGGGGATGAAAGTTACATTTTCCATGGGAGGAACAACAAGGTTTAGACTTGATTTCTGATGGTGGACAGAGGTCAGACATAAGAAGGTTGTACATTTCCACCTAGTGACTCTAATCAAGATTCAAATGTGATTCAGATACTCCATTGGAGTATGAGATCCATTGATAGAGATATGAAAGGACATCATGGGAGAAAACAAGTACCTAAAGTTGAGTTTTTTCCAAGACATAATATTTTTTGTTATTAATTACCTTTTGTCCTTTCCTGAACATGATAAACATTTTTTTCTTTACCTATTGCATTCAAATGATGATCATGTGAATCTTTCACTTGTATATCCTCCTCTTAAATTTGTACATATATTTCCTCATTGTATCATTGATTTTGATCAAAATCCTCCATTTGAGCCATGTGTTGACCATAGAAAAGTTGATGAGCCACATGAAATCAAGGATGATATCTCACCTCATGTACTTAGTCCAACACCCTCCAAGATCCAATATAGATACTGACCTTTAAAATTACCTCACATCCTTCATAATTTTCTTCCAAAGCACTATAAGTACCTACCCGTGTTTGATGGAGAACCTAATGCCATCACAAATGAAAAACACATCCAAGATTTTGAAAATTTTATAGATTTGTTTGAGATTGATCATGACGATATTTGTATGAGGGCCTTCTCTCAATCCTTGAAAGGGGATACCAAAGACTAGTTTAAACACTTGCATCCTGAGACAATTAGTTCATGGGAGGAATTGAAGAATGTCTTTTTGAAATTTTGGGGCAAGAGTAAATCTTTGGATCTACATCTTACAGAGTTCTATGCCTTGAAAAGGAAGAGCAATGAAACTATTTTTAAATCCAGTAGAAGGTTTTCCAGTATTTATTACAAATTTCCCAAAGAGATTCAACCCACTGAAGTTGCTTCCATGCTCCATTAGACAACAACCTTTCATCTAGATTTGTCTTTCCTTCTGATGGAAAGAAGATATAATATCTTACAACAAATGTTTAATGATGCTCAGGAGATTCAACACAATATTCAAGGATGTAAACATATTCGAACTGAGGAGTTGGATGCTAAATAACATGACAATAAATATGAACAAAAAACAATTGATTTGGACCTTGAGCAGAGGGTTAATAATATCATATGTCCTCTTGAAGTTTTAAATGCTAGTTGAAGTTTTAAATGCTAATGATTTTGCAAAGGATTATATTCCACTTATTGAAAAAGAAGGTGATAATTTAGCTTCTGATCCATCCCATGATAAGCATGGGGTTGATTGTTTCATGTATTCATTTTTAGATAGTCAAGAAAATGAATTTGCAAATCATCTTGTTGAAGAGAAGGTTGATGTCCCAATATTTTTCTTGTTAGATGACATTGCAGATGTTGTTGATTTGCCTATATATGATGAATATGATGATGATTATGATGATGACTTCCTAGAACAACCAATTGCATGTTCTCTATCAGAAAATTTTCCTTTTCAGTAGCGTAATGAGAACAATCAACCCACATATCACAGTTACAAAGAAGAATATGAATAAAGTACCGAATCAACTGAAGAAAATTCTTTACCTTTATGCTTTTGTTCGTTTAAATTGTTGAAAGAAAATTTTAAGATCATCACTGAAGCAAAGGAGTGTATGTTGATTCCAAATCACATTGATTCACTGGAACTAATTGACAAGAAATTGCAACATTATTCTCATGTGTTAGATGACCTTATTACTTGTTATACAAAAGGTTTTATCAGTTCAAAATTGCAGCCAGTGGTCAAAGATGAATCTGGAAATGTAGATGATGAGGAGTTGAAATATTATGTCTTGAATTGTTTTGATATTGGTTTGAATTTGGATCCATGTCATCATGGGAAAGAAACTTACTGTTTTATGTATGCACTTGTAGACAACCCTAAATGTGAATTTGCAGATCATCTTGCAAAAGAACAAGCCATTGCCTCATTTTTCCTATTTGATGATATTACAAAGATGTTTGGTGAACCCAGGTATGATAAGTACAATGATGACTATGAGGTTGACTTTTAGAACAAGCATTTGCACTTTCCAAATCTGAAAATGATTGTGTTCAATAATCCAAAGAAATCGAAAAATGTGCATATGACAACAATGAAGAAAATGAAGAAAGTTTTGAATCAGATGAAAGAACTTTTCCATTGTGTTTGCTTCTTTCAAATTGTTGAAGAAAAATGTTTATAATATTTCAACTAAAATCCTACAGGCATGAGGTTGAATATGAAGAAAGCAGTGGACTTGCCAATGAAAATTATCTTTAATTATGTTTTTCTTCCTTTGAATTGTTGAAAGTAAATCATGTGATAACAGATGAAGCAGGGAAGTCTGACTGCATTCATAGTGACATTGTTTTACATGAGAAAATTGTTATCAGTGAGGAAGACCAACAACCTTATGAATCATTTAATGACCTTGTTGTTGATTACATGGAAGGTTATTTCAGTTCAGATTTGCAACTTGTGATAAACTACCAGCTTGGAAATAAATATGATGGTCAATCAACGTCAGTGTTAGATATGTATTGTTTGCCACTAGGGGTTTCAAAATAAATATGATGGTCAATCAACGCCAATGTTAGATATGAATTTGTTTCCACGAGGGGTTTCATTTTAAGCCAACACTGTCTTATGATTCAGAAGTTTGTTATTTCCAATAGTCTCAACTAATTTTATAGCCTCTTTGTGGCAATCAACAGGTTGAACTACATTAAAACAAGGATGCAATGGAAGGTGTGAAACATGATTGTTGTTTTATGCATGTTTTGGAGGATCCATTTGCGGTTTTGTTGGAGGCAGTGAACAAATTCCAATGTTTTTTATATTTTGAGATTTGAATTCATAGATAAATATTTGAATGAATTATCACTAAACAAGATTTGGAGCAAGCATGTGCAAAGAAAGAAAATAATGGATAAAATGTTTGCATGGTTGCATTGGCATTTCAATTTTATTTGATTGGTAGTTCATTCTTGGCCAGTTTTAGAGTAGATAGGAGTGTGCAAAATAAGCTTGTTGGTCAAGGAGTTTTCGGTTTGGGTTTTGAGTAGTGTGTACATTCAGATTGCAATGGTGTATTTAGCGTTCAGTTTTCATCTGAGAGTACATACTTGGTTTTTAGCAGACATTGGTGACAGGTCAGATTAGGGTACACACATGTTTTGGGGAGCAACCCAATGGATCGGGCTAATCGGTAAGTTGGGTATGTGTTATAATATTTAACGAGTAGTAGTCTCGAAAGCATATGCAACTGCACTAAGGGGATGAATTTCCCATGTGGGGTTTTCATGCTGCCCCGGTGATTTTTTTCCTGGAAAGTGTCACATATTTTGTGTGGTTTTTCCCTCATGGTTCTTTGCCGATGTTTTCTATTCTGGATAAGGAACAAGGTCGCTGGACTAATCCGTGTCATTAAGTTAGGGTTTGGACACCAATCGGCTCCTATATGTATATTGTATTGTAAACAATGTATCACCACTGAATGAATATAGAATATGCTGGTTTTCTCGTTTGGGTTTCTAGGTAAAAATATCTCACGTTTTATTTTCCATTGTATCTTTCACTTCCTTTTATCAATATTTGTTTGCAAGAGATATTGTACAAGGTTGCACCCACATTTGGTATCGTAGATTTTTGGCTCTCAGGGAGACACCTTTGGTCAAGGGTTTGGCTCTCGAGACCTGCGGATAAGCCCTCGGCATGCTGGGAGATCTGGGGTATTGTTTTTTCAGGTGAAACGTAATGGCGAATGGTTCAAAATGGGAGATCGAGAAGTTTAATGGAAAAAGTTTTGAGTTGTGGAAGCCTCAATATGGAAGATCTGTGGGTGGAAAAAGATCAATCATGAGATATCTGTGTACCGCACCTATAGGAACTTCAAGAGATGACTAGAAAAAGTTGGATAAGGCAAAGATAACTAACTCATGGTTCTCAAATTCAAGATAACCAAATGTGTCGAGGAAGCAACCATGGATATTTATGGAAAAGTTGGGGAAGTTGTATGAGTCTAAGTCCCTAGTGAATAAACTATTGCTAAGAAAGAAGTTGTATAACCTTAGGATGAGAGATCTATGGAAGAGAATTTTGAATGCTCAATAGTATGGTAAGTCGCTTAGTATCCGAGATTAAATTTTGATGAAGTTAAATGTATCGCTTTATTGTGTTCTTTACTGCACTCATGGGATACTCATGTTGTTGGATCCGTGGATATCGACACACCCACCTTTTCCAAATTGTTCAAAACAGTTTTCTTGCAATTTGGTAATTTACTATTTTGGCAGTTTTAACTTCCTGTGGCCATTTTGAGGTCTCTAAACGATGTTTTTATATATACCGGATGTTTCCAACGAGCTATTGAGTGCTCCAAATGAAGATCAGATGCAAAAGTTACTCTAGAAGTTGATTTATCAACTACCCCCCATCGAGGCCCACAAACCCTTTTGGATTTTCATCTTCCGGGTTAGGGTTTTGGATTTTACTTATGTTGTGCTGGGCCCTGTAGCCTCATTGTAATAATAATCTTCTCACGGATGTGAGTAGTCAGTCACATCTCTTCTCGAGATAATTCACCACCATTCTAGAATAGTCTTCACTCAGACTTTATAGCGTCTCAGACATTTATCTGCTAATAGAAATCGGTATTATTGTATATATGTGACTCTTGTTATATTTCCTCTATATATCTGTTATATTGTTGTCTCTCTTGCAATATATCTGAATATCGTTACATTCCCGCTCTCATTTCCATGCCAAAATAACTGATCGCTGGTATTTCCAGCAAAATGGCCTTGATTATTTTTCGCATTGTCCTCAACGAGGTCCCGAAAGATAGTTAAGTTATCTTCAGGATTGTCTCTCTGAGGACAATCGCCTCGACACCCAAGAAACCCTCAATGGTGGGAAGAAAAGAAAACGAAGGAGCGCATTTTATCCTATCACCGTTTGAGAAAGCTCACATGCGACAAGGGGACTAAATGATGGAGAATTTTACCACATCCTTCAATGCTCACCGATAGCATCATGCACATCTTAATCAAGAGGCCACTTTGGAGGCACCTTTACTTTCAAGGTACAGTTAATTTTGATATTCCTCAGATTGAAGGTCAAATAGATGCAAATGCCCTCTAGATAAATGGTTAAATCTACTAGAAGGTTATTTCTCCTGTTTCATAATTTTTCCCACAAGGAAAAGATCACTCACACCTCTTAAGGATCTCCCATTCAAACATTATGGGAAACTTCATCGAGCAGTAGTTCCATAGAGGAGTCCGAATATTTGGGGCTGAGCCTACTTGGGATTTTTGTGGATGCGATAAAGGAACAATATTAACTTCGCGAAAACTATGAGGACCAATACATGAGATGGACCACATTGCGCCAATAGAGGGGCCAATCAGCCCGAGTTCAATTAATAGCTTCCATACCCGTAACACCAAGCTAGCTATCAAAGACACTTAACGACATTTGGTTTTGAAATACCATGGGCTCTACACAAATACATCCAAACCGAAATGGATTTCGTAAACATATCATCACTCTGCTCGATTTTATCGATATGTTGTTAAAATCGAAAGCGTAAATTTAAGCACCGTAACGTCGGGAGTTTGGCTCACAATAACCACAACAACCAAAGTATGACAATGATATCTCTACCAAAACAGCCTCCCCAAAACCAATCCAAGCCACAGAAAAGAAGGGTCACTCGAAGACAAAGACGATTAACTAAAATGGTGTGAGTTCCACAAGAGCCCCCGACACAACATCGATGAATGTTGCTCAAAATAGTTATCAGGTCGAGATCAAAGACAAGGAGATGAACCATGATTCAAAATCTGATTCTCGAAAATACCGGTAAAAGATAGATCATCAACGCACTTAATCGCTATTGTTAAGCACCACAACAATCCAACCGTAAGAACCAACAGATCCAAGAGGGGGACTATCTTTTCATTCACGATATGGGTGAAGGGACCCTAATGCATTTTTATTGTTGATAAGTGGGAACCCTTTGAAACTCACCTTAGCAGAGAGGTCGTCAACGGGGCTTGGGATTGTCGACAACACCACACCCTCGGCGAACCATACAATTGATCGGTGGTTTCACCAAGGATGAGAACTTTAGGTCGTACTAGCAAAGGTTTATTGTCATACTCAAGATCGAACCCTCTGGCTAGATGAGGGAATTATGTGATGTTTCCCTAATCGGTGTTTGTGATGTTCTCTTTGGGCCAACCATATGTGGAAATGCCACGTTATCTATGAGTCTCGACCTAGTGTCATTATTAATTCGGGGTCATCTCTACAAGTTACCAGAGTTAGTTCCAACTACTTCCCCACCCAAACAGTGCTGTACAGGTATCTCGTATTACAAAATTCATCTTCTCCACTAACCTGCCTTCAAAAGGGGAACAAAGGATATTGCAACCACCACAGCCTCGCCCAAGTAATTCCTATCCACCATGGCTGTGTCTACAAGCACAACAAAGCACAAAGATTCTTTATGCACACAAATATCTCATGTAGCCAGACCGGTTAAAAAAGGTCCAACCCTTCCGCGATTGTGTTCAGGATCTTTACCTTCAACAAACCAAGCAACGCTGATGGTTCCAATCAAGGCAAGCAACTCACCAAGATCTCGTGATTCAACAACGCCTTCCCTCTTCCCCTGGAACTCAATGCAATGTAGAACATTTCTTCCTGTTGAGGAGGATTTCAACCAGGTTGATATCTATGGCCACCCACCTTTCTAACTGGCCCCTCTTAACATTTTTTAGTTTAACACATTATTTTGTAATTCTTCGTAATTATGGTTTCTACACTTCTGGGGCCATTTTGAGGCCCTAACAATGTTTTTGAGAAAATGGGGAGAACATGGATCTAGATTGATGTTTCTCAACCAAAAGTTGTAGTTCTCATATAAATCTTTCCAACTATTATTGAGCTACTCCCCAAACAAAGATCGATGTAGTTATGCCCTAGGAAGCATGATCAACTACCCCCTACCCAGTCTTCACAAACATTTTGGATTTTCATCTTCCCAGGTTAGGGTTTTGGATTTTACTTATGTTAAAAAGGCCCCTTAGAGCCTCATTGTAATAATCATCTCTCACGGATGCGAGTAGCATTTCACACTCTTCTCTCTGTGAGATAAGTTGTCACCATTTTAGCGAGTTTTTCACTCTGTATTCTTACAGTTTTTTTGCACATTTATTTCATTAATAGAAATTGTACATCAGATATCTGACTCTTGTTATATTTCCGCCCATATCTGCTATATTGTTGTCTCTCTTACAACATCTATGAATATTTTTGTGTTATATCCCCGCTCTCATTCCGTGCCTAAAATAATCCTCGATCAGCCAGGGCCATAGGTAGTAATACAACTTCCTTTGAAGTTGATGAAGTGGTCTCATCCTTGGTTGGGTTCGAGGAGATGAGACTTAAGAATATGGAAGGACATAAAGTATTGTGATGAATTATTTTGGCAAGAAGACATTCTGTGAAACAAATAGATCTAAGTTCTCAAGTGGGAGATCTAAGTCTATGGGTAGCTCTAAATATCCTAGAAAGTTTGCAAAGGTATGATGGATATGTGGAAAAGACCCACACTACAAGAAGCAGTAGATCCTTTAAAGTTGAGAAAAAAGAAGGGATCCAAAGAATCGCCCTTCTACAGAAGAAAGATCTCCAAGGAAGAAGGAGGGGATGTGTACTTGGCTTTCTCAAGAACACGGTAGACTGGCGAGGCTTGGTTGGTTGAATTTGATGCATCCTTTCATATGACTTCACATGGAGTGGTTCTGAATATGAAAAGGCATGATGGAGGTAATTTTTTATTAGGTAATGATTCTAATAAACGTAATCATAAGACGAGGAAAATTAAAGTTGAGGCTCATAGATAGAAGGATTAGAACAATCACCGGTGTTCTTCACATCCCAGGATTGGTCAGAAATTAATTTTATGTAAGAAAAATGGACGATGTGGGTAAAAACAATATCGAAAAAGGAAACCTACAGATGGTTCGAAATGGTGTTTCTTAAGGAGTTTTGATTTGGAACTCCAGATGTTTAAAGGAAGCACTATTAGCGATGGGTGTAATAGTTCCATTGTTCCTATTATTGAGTTGAAGAAGAAAGAAATCCTACAGCCTCTGAGAAAAATGTTATGTTGTGGCATCAAAGATTGGGGCATATCGAAGAGAAGGGTCTTCGACTAATCACATGGTAAAGGTATGTTTGAACGCATGTCTAACTGCCTTTTGGATTTTGATTTCGTGGAACATTGTCTATATGGAAGAAGAATTCCGTAAGATTCCCAAGGCAACAAGGGTGAAGAAGGTATTTTATGTTTAGTTCATACGATGTTTTTGGACCGGTGGTCGACACCATCATATGGAAAATTTGTGTGTTATGTCTCATTTATAGATGAATTCTCAAAGAATACTGATATATTTCCTTAGGAAGAAATCTAAATTTTTGACAGGTTTAACAGCTTAAGGCCTTTGTTGAGAATCAAAACAAAGAAAAATAATTAAGGTGTCGAGGAAAGATAATGGAAAGATTGGTGGGAAATGAATTTGAAGAATTTTATAAGAAGTGAGGTATAGCATGGAAGAAGACTAATCCATACAAACCAAGGAATGGAGTCGGCAGAATGATAAACATGATGGGATGGAAAAAGAAAGGTGAATGCTCAAAGGTGTCGGGTTAGAACAAGAATACTGGGCAGAGGCAATGGGTACCGTGATGTTACATGGTCAATTGATCACCCTAATCATTGTTGGATGACAAGAATCCAAAAGAGGTATGTGGATCAGAACCTTCTCTCACATCTCGTTGTATTTTGTCAGGGATGAATATGTTCGCCCTCCAAAGGAAAACATTATAAGCTAAATAAGAAGGTTGAAAGTGTATCTTTATCGATATAAATATGGTCTCAAAGGTTATAAGCTTGGAACCCGTGAACTAAGAAGGTAGTGTATAGCCGGTGATTTGGTATTTAGAGAAATGAAGGATGCTGTTAAATATGAAGTGCTACCAAGTAAGGGAAGAACCATAGAAAATAGAGTTTGATCTAAAGAATGATGAGCTTCCACTTCTCTACGTGGTTGAACAAGAATCATAAGAATAAGATCCTCATACTACAATATTGAGGAGATCTGCCTGACAAAGAAGGATACCGAAAGGTATACTCCATTTGATTTCCATTCAAAGTTTTCTTTGTCTATTAATGATGATGATCCTAGAACTGCCGTGAGGCAGCGGATTGAGAGGATGCAAATCTCCTCGAAAATGGCATGGAATAAGAAATGGCATCTTGGATAAGAATGAGGGCTTGGGATCTAGTGGAGTTGCTAATTGAAAGAAATCCCATTCGTAGAAAATGGGTATTTAAAAAAAGAAGATGAATGCATAAGAAAATTGAGAAATACAAATCTACATTAGTAGAAAAGGGTTATTCTAGGTTGAGGGAATTGATTTTGGTGAGATTTTTCTTGTTGCCAAGTTAACCTACATAAGATTTATGTTATCTATTGTTTCAAGATTTGATTTTGAAATAGAACAAATGGATGTGGAAGACAACATTCCTACATGGGGATCTCTGAAGAAGAAATTCACATGAAGCAACCATAAGGTTATGTTGTGAAGGGAAAAGGAGTGACTGCATGCAAGATAAAAAGTCCCTTTATGGTTTAAAAAAATGACCACGATGTGGTATCAAAATTTGATACTTATATGTTGGGACTTCATTTCACAAGAATCCAAGAGGATCACTGTGTGTATTAAATTAAACAGATCATCATTTGACTTTATTTGGTCCCTTGCAGAGGTTGATACATGTTGTTGATGTGAAACAACAAGGAGATTATCCAAGATGTGAAAACGTCCGCTTTGTCCCTCTAAATTTGACAGAAGGATCTCTAAGCCTAAATTTCATTTGGGCATGGAAATTAAAAGAGATCGAAAAGGAGGAAACTATGGTTAAATGAGATAAAATATGCTCTATCAATATTGTAGAGGTTTAATATGAAGGAATGTAAATGAGTCAAGGTTCCTATTCCCTCGTTGGTGTAAATTTATTTGTGGATCAATGTCCCAAGGCACATGAAGAGGAGGAGGACATGTCTTATGTTCCATATGCTAGTGAAGTTGGCATTTTGATGTATGCAATGGCCCTCAGAGACCCGACATTACACATGTAGTGGGAGTTTTGAGCGTATATGTCAAAACCGGAAGGAGTATTGGACAACAATAAAAAGGGTTTTGCAAATATTTGTGTGGCAATACTAATATGGATTGTGCTATGAAGGAAGACCTGATTGGACAGAGTAGTGGTGGATATACATGGCTTTGTGGATGCAGACTGGGCTGGAGATCTGGATCGTAGGAGATCTACAAGTGGGTATGTGTTTAACCTATTTGGAGGACCAATAAGTTGGATGAGCAAAAGATAGGATGTAGTGGCACTTTCAACTACCGAAGCTGAATACATGGCAGTCACTCATGAAATTAAGGAAGAAGTATGTTTTCAAATCTTGTGTTAAGGTATTGGGTTGGTACAAGAAGCTGTAAGGATAGATTGTGACAATTAGAGTGCAATTTTTCTCGTGAAGAGATGAACTCATCATTCAAAGAGAAAGCATATTGATATTCAATATCACTTTGTGAGAGACATGGTTGAAGAAAATAAAGTATTGTTGATGAAGGTGGAAACTTTGAATAATGTTGCAGATTCATTAACAAAATCTATCAGTACTGAGAATTTCTTTTGGTGTATAGGATCCATGGGCATTGTTGCCCTGGATTGTTGACTATGTAACTCTGTAACCCCCTGTATGCAAAGAAAACAACAAGTGGGAGAATGTTGGGTATGTGTTATATTATTTTCACAAGTAGTAGTGTTTAAGAGTATGCATTGGGTACACAGAAGGGTTTGAGGAAGGGCTACTAGGCCCCCCCTGGGGGGTGCAGGGGAGTAGTGCCCTCGACATTTTTTTTTTGCCTCAGAAAACATGTCACATATTTTAAGTGGTTTTTTCGCACATGGTTTCTTTGTCGATGGTTTTCTATTTTCGGTTAAGGAATTAGGGTTGTTGACTAATCCAGGTCATTGGGTTAGGGTTTTGGATGTCGCTCTCTCCTATATGTATATTGTATTGTAAACAATGTATCACCATGAATGAATATAGAATATGTTGGTTTTCCCGGTTTGGGTTTCCAGGGGAAAAATCTTTGGATAATGTTTGTATTTGCCATTGTATCTTTTTTGTTCTTTTACTAAATATATGTTTGTAATAGATAGTGTACATGGTTAAAATCTACAACCGAGTCTATGAGTTCTTTTCTACCTCACTAGGAGGATAACATTCTCATTGGATCCAATGTTATCACATACTATTTTTTATTGTGTGAAATCAAGATTTCAAAATCTAGGAGGACGCTAAACTGGTTTGGAAGCCTAATAAATTAGAGAAAGAGCTAAGTATGACAGGAAACAACTAAAGATGATGGGAGTGCTACGTGATGGGGCCTGATGTGTCACAGATCATGAACTCTCTAGATCGACGGTCGAAGATGATTTCGGGGGGAGAAACTGCGTGAAGGTTAATTCCAGAAAGAAAGCGGGTCGAAATCTAAATCGTCATTTTCATTATGGACTACATGATGCCACTAGGTGCATTTCAGGGTGAAAAGAGGGTTGGCCCAGACCACTTCCTCATGCCCCTGAAATTTGGAAAAGGTGTAAAAGGGTGGTTGGTCATTTATTTTATTATTATTTCGAATACTTGATCGTTAAAACCTTGGTGCGACCACCAACTTTTAGTTGTAGCTCAAGTAGTACACTAACTCGGCTCACTAGTTCCACTCGTTTTGAGGCAGAAAATTATATCCAAGACAAAGAATTTCCTGACTTGCAATTGAAGGAGATAATCTGGTTGGGTAAGGCGAAATGCAGTTTTCCAGGGCCTAGAAAATGATGTCCATTTGTCAATAAAAGACAACGAATCACATGAAGGGTCGAAACAGAGTCAGAGGGTGAAGAGAGGGACTGAAACGCCAGAGAAGCCAGAATATGGATTAAGAAACTTTTCGTGCCAATCATTATAATCGGTTTCAGAACCAAAACGTTTCATTTAAATCATTGTAATTGGTTTTAGAAACCGAAACGTTTCTTTGTAATCATTGTAATCAGTTTCATAAACTGAAACGTTTCTTTGTAATCACTGTAACCGGTTTCAAACCGAAGGAACTCAGCTTGTATAAATATTAGGAGTTTCAAATGTATCAGGGGTTGGCAGAAGTGCAAGGGCACGATTTTAGATATTCAGAACTTGGATGTAATTTTCTGAAGCTGAATTGAATACACATGCATAAGTCTTGAAKTTTCCATGAAAATATTCTAATGCTTGTATGTATGTATTTCATTTGTATGTATTTCCTTTATTTTTTATTTGTATTTTGTATGTATGTATCTCCTCTCTTTGTATGTATTTCCTATATTTTTTATTTCCTATATTTTAAATTGGATAGTCAAATGCCCATAATTAGTCTTGTGATGCTAGCAATTTAAATTGTGTTAAGTTCTTCCTAACTAATTCAGCTCTGATGCAGTTATATCTTTTTTTTTCTTCCTACACTTTGTAAATTTACAAATTATAACTTAGATTTATCATTTTATTTAGCCTTTATCCTCTGGAGAGTTTTACCGACCGGTCAGTGCTTCCATTCGTTTTCAAAAATTTGACTTCATAACCCTAAGTGTCTCTCCCCTTACTTGCCAACAAAATTATAAAAAAACCCCTAAAACAACAAAACCTAGCCATTGATTAATACCAAGTGATAGGAAAGATCCCTGTCTGAGCAATACCCATCTCTAAAATTGGGTTGCAAGTTACCTCTATCGTATGTTTTATCAACCAGACAAATTTACAAAATGCTAACTTTTTGCATTAAATCCCTTTAATTATTTTGTTTTATGTCCTCTTTTCAAGCCCCATAACACAACAAGTCCTCTTTTCAAGCTCTATGACAGAACTCTTCAACACATTTTGACTTTCCCTTGCTAGTTCCTAGAACCTACCAATTATGATGATAGGTTGTTTGGTTGATTTGCATGATTTTGTTTTTATAACCTTTAAAAAGAAAAGGTGATTTTTAAATTTTTAATAAAATTGATCATAATTTATTAATTATCATTGGTTATTATGTTGTGAATTGTAATTCACACATCACTTTAAAAAGTTACACTTAAACCAACTTAAATTATTAATCTATTTTTTTGATATTTAAGGAATATTATTTGTTAATTAATCATAAACAATTTTAAATTTTACCCTAACCAAAAAATAAAAATTATGGTTTTCAAAATAATTACCATCTTAATAAAAGCAAAAAGTTTAGTAATCTAAACCTTCAAAGTTTTTATCCTTTTCCAACATCTTTTTACTTCCAAGTTTTTATCCCATCTATACATTGATAAACCTATGATATTTGATAAAAAAATATCCCAAGCAAAAAACGAACCCGACAGAACCCGGTCATAACAAAACAAAAGTAGGATTTCGGCCTTCCGAATCCGATTATTTAATCGAGATTATATCAGCGACGAGAAGTCAAGCAAATAACTGCTGTGAAGCAATGATCTTTGACCAGATAAATTTGATTTTATTGCTTTCTAGAAGGAATAAACGATGTCCCTGTTGTCAGTCTTCCCTGCGTAAGCTGCCGACCGTTTGGAAGTTCCTCCCAAAGACCGTTGAATGGCGGGCCGAAAGAGAGCTTTATATATATATATAAAATCCATTTCTATATTTTAAATCAACCGACCATCTCAAATTTCAAGTTTAAAACGTCCGGCACAATTTGTTAACGCATTTAAAAGTTAGATTGCATGTTCAGTGATCTAGAAGTTCTCAATTTTCTCTGCCCTAAAGCTTTTTGAATTTAGATTGGTATCACAGCTTGTGTCATTTAGGTTTTGATTCATAATTCTGTTAGTTTGTCTGGTGGCCTGATTATTCTAACATAGGGGGTTTCTAGATTTGAAGAGCTTGTAAATCATGTCGTCACAGACTGGAAAGAAACGTGTGGATCTCTCTATATCGGCGACTGTCCCGCCCTTATTCAAGTGTCCTATATCGTTGGAACTAATGACGGAACCAGTGAGCCTATAATCAAGACATAAACTTGAAGAAATCTTACAATGGAAACCCAAACGGATATCTATCGGCTTCACAATGTTCATATTGAACTTAATCAATATAGATTTCTCTTGTGATAACTACAAATTATCATTTTTCTTGTGTAATTCCATGCCCAAGATTTGTTTTATTTCTCTTAGATCCTCCAACGTAAATGTTATCTTCCTTTATCCTACTGATCTCAACCATGCTTCATCTTGTAACAAGCATATCATCAACAAATAACATCAAGATAATGAATGTACCATAAACACAATAGTCATACCCACCCCTAGAAAGATTTTGTCTCACCATGAAGGAATCAAACATTTTGCATTGTTTCTTGGGTACATACAACTAGGCCATACAATGAATCCTTGAGTTTGCAAACAAATCTTCCTTCACAATCTTGAACAAACCCTTATGGTTGTTCCATATACACTATATCTTTGTTAATGTTGATTTTGTGGGAATTATGATATCTCACACTCTACATCCCTTTACTCCATCATCATAACTAGAAAAGATATAATACAAGCAAAAATTACGAAACAAAGATTCTAAGTCTAGAAGTAACTTACAATTTACCAATACTTGCAACCCTTTCTTTCTCATATGGCCTTGTTGTTGATGCCATAAACAAGAAGATACATCTTTTACCTCAGATGCCACTTCAGTGCTTCCTTCCAACTTATAAATATTATCAATTTGTGTTGCCTTCATCACCACTAAACTACCTTTTGACACTTTTAGTGCTCCACCTTTACGTGTATACTTATATCCACCAGAATCCAATACTCCTAAGGAAATAATTTTTTTCTTATGTTTGGATACATGTCTTACATTCATTAAATTTCTAACAATACCATCGAACATCCTGATTCTAATGCTGCCAACCCCAACAATTTTACAAGAAATACAATTTCCCATAAAAACAACACCTTCATCAATAGATTGGTAAGAAGTGAACCAATTTCTATGTGAGCACATGTGGTGGGAAGCACCAAAATCTTACAATTTTTTTTATGATATTGTGATATACTATAAATTGATAAAACTTTATCAATCATCCCTAAATCTGTTTGAGCCAAATTTGCTTCCTTTTTGGCGTTCTCCTCAAATTCTTTTCTTTTCCAACAATCTTTCTTGAGATGCCCTATTTTTTTGTAGTGCCAACATTTTTCTCTACCCTTTATGCCTGCTGACTTAGCTCCGGATGTACCTCGTGAATCCTCCCCTATTTCTTGAGATCAACCTCTAGTCACCATTGCTTCTAATGTTGAGATTTCTCGACTGAATCTTCTCCTCGCCTCCTTAGAAAACAAAGATCCCACAAAAGTATCATAATCAATGGAATTTGTTGTGCTAAACCACATAGATGTGACCAAATTTTCCTAATATTTAGGTAATGAACACAATAGCATGACTTCTTTGTCCTCATCTTCATATATTACTTCCATACTAGATAATAGACAAATCAGAGTATTGAAAACATTTAAGTGATCAACAAATTTTGTACCTTCTTGCATCGATAAGCTATACAATTGCTTCTTAAAGAAGATTATGTGTGTCAAGGACTTCATCTTATAAATACTTTCCATCTGTCTCCATAAGCATGTTGTTGTTTCCTCTCTAACGTTATTAAACATAACATCATTTTCCAGACATAGATGAATGGTACTAAGAGCTTTCTAATCCAGATCTTCCTAGTCCTCAATGACATATCCACGGGTTTCTTTGAATTTCCTACCAACTCCTTTTGCAATCCTTATTGCTCTCGCATCTGTTAGATTCATAATGAAGAAAAGAGCAGAAATATAATGGAAATAATAGAAGCAATCAAGAAACCATGATGAACAGAGATAACTAAATACTGGTAGAAAAGGCATACTCTATATTCATCAATGCTTCTGTAAATAATCATGTACATAGATGTACATATATAATACAAAAGACCATAACTGTCATGTAACTGTATAACAATTAGGTTAACTTAGCTAACCAACTAACTTATGATTAGTGTTTTAACATCCCCCCTTAATCATAAGTTTGTTCTTGCCTGAAAAACTACCACTACTTTACAATCAACAATGTGTCAAGCAAATATTCAGAGTGTTGGTTGAAGATGCTCTCTGAACTCGGAAAAAATAACCGAAGCTGATGTCTTCTACTAAATTGGCGGTTTAAGATTGACCACAAACTCATCTGCTGGTTTCAGGATGACCACAAACCAATCTGGTGGTTTTGGGATGACCACAAACCGAATGTCTAGTAGAAGATGATGTCTTCTACTAAATGGCATGGTTTTAATTTGACCATAAACTAACAAGAGCTCAAGGCTCAAAAATATGAAAATGTAACAAGAAAAACTTGATGTCTTCTGCTCAATTGGTGGTTTTAAGATGACCACAAACCATATAAAAAACAATATCATTTTTTCATAGGCTCTAAATCAAACTTGGAACCTGACAAAAATCAAACTTGAAACCTAACTCAACTAGATTTCCCCCTTGTCAGGGACAAGTGGTTCCAATTCCCTTGACCGTCATTCACAAGTACGACCAAGAAGAGATCCAACACATCAAACTGCCTTCCAGCGGAGTTTGAAGACTCGATCTTCAACTCAGAAGACGACATCAACTTGGCCCCGATCATACCCTAAATCATCAAATCTTGAAAAACATTCATGTCCATCAGCTATAGAAATATCTCCAATCAAGTATGACTGTACTTGTGTATAAATTCAGCAATAAGATTGCTCCAATAAATTGGCTTCCAAACGCCAATGCCAATTCCCCAACCATCCAAAATGAAGTTTTTTCCTCTTTCACTTTTGACACCTTACTAAGGGATGATTTGTCTTCCCACAAAATTTGCATGGGTGAAGATCAAAACAGTTTAACTTATCATGGCCAAACCAGTGACAATGTTTTCACTGTATGGGTTCTTTATTTGACCGATTAGCAACATCATCATCAGCTATATCCTGTACCTGTTCCTTACCAATATCCACAATCTATGTTGTCTTATCATCATTCAAAAAACCTCCACTCACAAAGAAAACAGGTTCACTAGAATTAGGAAAATGAAAAAGGTTGTCAGCATCCTGTACATATGCTAGTCCATATCGATTTTGTTTAAATCGTAATTCTTCGCATGGTCGAACAATACATTTATCCGCAACTTTTTCTGACATAGGGACTTTATTCAACTCATCTTCATGTTTATGACTGTCATCACTAGTCAACTAAATGTCTTCATTATTTTCATCCTTGATGCCATTTTGGTTGTTGTAATCACATTATTGGTGTCAAAGAAAACTTAACTCATCAGACAACAACATGTTTTGATGTTTGAACATATCAATATTTTTGTGTGTTACATGTAAACAAGTAATCAYTGTACTAAGAGTGCACTTGTTTATTGCAATTGTAGATTCTRTAGTTGAGTTAATTAATATGCACAATATTGTAAATAGTTCTTCAATTCTTGCCATTATGCAGAATATGGAAGAGAKATGCTTGTATGTTGATGCCACAAAATTCAATTTTGTATCCTGTTGTGCATGCTAAGAGCGATCGTCTGTTGCATGAATGCCAAAAAAAACTACAGGATAACCAATAACGCAMACAAAGATCCTAAGACCCCCTTATTCAATTTCGGGTGGGTCAAGGACGCAAAGACAAATATATAATTTTATTATGTAATATGATCCCCTATAACTCCTTTTACAAACTTTTTTTTATTTAAAAAAAAAAAAACCCTTATAACACCTTTACAATGCACCTTATAAATTCATTATAACTTCCCAAAAAAAATTCTTATAACACCTTTACAAAAAGTCTTCAAATAAATAACAAAACCTTATAACTCCTTAACCTTATAACCCCTTATATCAAAGTCTTCCTATAACTCCTTTTAAAAAAACTTATCAAATCCTTATCACTTTGATTAACATTGTTAATCATAGAAATAATGGTACTCTCAAATCATGATATAATAAATTAAATAACTTTATAAGTCTCTCGTCATAAAATCTAAATGCAATTTCCTATTTTCTTAGGGTTTCATTTATGCATACATGGTGAGTAGAATTTTTACCATGTGTCCATGAGTCAAATGCCTTAGACAGGTCCCTTCACGTTGAGTTATGTATGCAGAATTAAACCATATTAGGTTTACTATGAGAAAATGGAGGCCGCAGTAGATGGTCATTTGATGCTGTCATTTTTCATCCAAAAGACACATTTCACACTGAACAAGCCATTGAATATGGCACTAAAATGGTTACGGAAGTGATAAATCAACCCGCATCAATTGAATTAACAACAATATTATTCAATTTCTAATTGGCATAACTCCTCCTCCATTTAAATAATCAATTTAAGAGGCAATGGAGAGCTTCACGACAGCTTATCGCATGACGTTCTTTGAGAACGAGTAGGGTTATGATAAGGGTTACGTTGGCATGCATTCTTTGTTAACTTATAGGTAGGCCCTTCACTCATTCTCTTTATCGCTACATGTGCCAATAAATATCAGATCGCCAAGCAATATGAATGAGTGACCGATTGGCAGTGGTTCTCTTGCTTCTTTTACCAAGGCTACGATTGAGGGTCTCTTTCTATGTTGTAGGTAGGGTTCTTTCTCCTTCAACAACAATTTTCTTTCTACACAGAACTTCAATTCATATAGTCATCAATATAAATTGCAAACGATTTACTTCAATTAGATTTCTCAAACCTTTGATGTTGCAAGCTCTTAATCTCTCCAGAGAGCGTTCTTGCTCATGGCTTCCTTTGATAGGATAAGATCAATGCCTCACTCCATGCTTCTCCATGGTTCGACCACATCTCACTCTAGGATTATTCACATCTTCAAGCTTCTCCACGGTTTGGCTTCTCACATCTTAGCTCTTTCACAACCTTCACATAAAAAATTGATCATATTGTAAAGCCTCTATCTAATCAATGGTTTTGTTCTCTCACTCAATCACATGAATGTTCAAGGCCATCAGATGTAATTTGCAACACTGGTCTTTTGCTCATTTGGTTCACACTCTCACTAAGCTTCACCTCCATTGAAAAACTACCATGGATGTCAAGATTATCAACCCTCAAGGAAATAAGTGTTCTGATAAACCAACAGGCCTCTAATATCATCTACATGCTCTGATACCACTGTTAGATTCATAATGAAGAAAAGAGAAGAAATATAATGGAAATAATATAAGCAATCAAGAAACCATGATGAACAGAGATAACTAAATACTGGCAGAAAATGCATACTCTATATTCATCAATGCTTCTATAAATAATCATGTACATAGATGTACATATATAATACAAAAGACCATAACTGTCATGTAACTGTATAACAATTAGGATAACTTAACTAACCAACTAACTTATGATTAGTGTTTTAACGTCTTGAGCTTCCATAACTAAAATTTAGTTTGGCTCCTCCTTTAAACAAATATGACTTCACCAAAAATCAGTCAACGATTGATAATTTTTCCCTTATTGGACAAAGCTTTTTTTCATGTCCTTCCTTACGACCTGAAAAAATCTTGTCTCATGGTAGATCTTGATTTCTAACAACAGATTGATCCAACAACTCTGGTAACTAGATAATGACTTTAATATTAAACGTCCACTAGTTCACAATCCAACCAATCCACATTCTTGTTAAGTTGGTCCACTCGTTCATTTATAAAGGAGATGTTGCGATGAGCCAGCCAATATCACTCAGCAACAAATTCTTCCACGCAAATCTAGGCACATCCTCTGTTGCTACACTTCAGCTATTTCATACAATAAAATATAGACCATAGGCTTTGAATATGTCTGATGTGAGCCAAAAATCTACAACCCATAGTTACAATTATGGCTTTCCTCCAGGTTGGGCGGATTGGAGATACTTGCACGTTCTTTGCAGCTTTTGACCTGAGCCTGCTCTCTCTCTCATGGGAACAATGATGCCCAAATGGATACAACTTAGAACCCTGGATTCTCGACTTCCCTCTATCTAGCGTTTCATTATGCTCTCAACTTTCCTCAAAGATCTCCAACCTAGGCTCTGATACAACTTGTTGGGCAGTGAAAGTCCACAGAGAAATTTATAGTAGAAACAAGAGATCAAGGTAATCATAACAATCACATATGAGACATAGATTTCACTTGGAAAAACTCTTTATAGGGAAAGATCCAAAAGACAATGATAATCAAAATACCAATTGGTTTATGAAATTCCTTGTTTGCAGGATAAAGATCCCCTCCGTACATTGATTTGGACATATACATATCTTAACCCTCTAAATTTGAACATAAAGCATTCAAAAAAGAAATATGTTATTAACTATTAAACTCTTAATACAATTTAGTATATTAAATTTTGAAAATAATTTAAATAAAAAAATAAGATTAAATTGTATTATGAAAATACGTGCATCATTAATTTACATACACACTTTAGCTTCTTGTACTWTTATATACATAATCCCGACCCTTAAGAGAAAAATGGCTTTAAAACTTGGCCCTCCAAGTTTAAAGTACCATATTGTGAGGGAGGAATTTAAATATTTTATTTTTTATTATTTATTGTACTTTTATATACATAATCCCGACCGTGTAAGAGAAAAATGGCTTTAAAACTTGGCCCTCCAAGTTTAAAGTACCATATTGTGGGGGAGGAATTTAAATATTTTATTTTTTATTATTTCTTTTCAACTCGAACGAGCRAGGAGAAACTTATAGCCCTTGAGATATGAGTAGATGGGTTGTTACATAATGGAATGATCATATATATTTCTAATCAYATAAATTGTATTTATAATCCTATAAAATGTATATATAGTTTGAGTGAGTCTAATGGTTAAGAACACATGTTTCCTCYTAAGAGATCACAAGTTCAAATCCAAAGGGGATAGGCTATGYATACCTTCGATACCATGAAACAATAGAACCATTATTAGGGAAAAACAATTCATTGAAATCATTGCATCTCTTGTATTTTTATTGGGATAAGAGAGACTCTRTAATAGTATAAGATAATAGAATAAGAGTTAAGTTTAAACTACTCYTTCTAAATTTTGGTATTCTTATTTTTAAGTTTTCATTCTATGTTATAATTATAAAATATCATGTTAATGAGAATATATGGTGTGATAAAGAATTAAAGGATAAAAGAAAATTAAGATATTATAAGGAGGTGGTTAACCCTAATCTTGAATTGATTTGTAAATGAAAAGCTTATAGCTTCACTATTTCACCAACACAAAAATATATGTAAAAAAATATAATCTTGGCTCTTTAGATGATGGAGAAAGCTCATCCACACAAGCCACAAGTCGATTCTACTCAAATATAAATGGAGCTTCTACCTGGAAGTTGAATAGGAAAAATGAGTAATCAACCAATAGTAATAATGGCTACCAATAGAAGAGATCCACCTGAGATTGCAAATACAAATTGAGAACAAGAAATAATGAAAGACGAGTTCATGACCTATCTTATTTAATACATGGTGTAACATAAATCACCTACAACATGCCATGTACAAGATTTACTACGTACAATATTTGCATGACCTCTAGTCTTAGAACGTTCAAAACCAACAAATCTTATTATCTCATTGGTTGGCTCATGCCTATAAGACCACTTAAACACTATATAAATTGTTATAAATTAATTAAGAAAATAAAAAACGAGAACCATAATCTAAACTATGGAAAAAATAATTTAGAGAACATACAAAGAGACTAATGTTATCTAAATATTG